>JAAEAF010014482.1:0-94186 GCA_011037195.1 Triatoma infestans | reverse complement strand
AACCAACCACCACAACAACTGTGATAGCATTTTAGAGAAAAATATAACCCCATCCCTCTCCTAAAAGTGCCCTTAAATAAATTTTTCCAGAGAAATGTTTCAAATAAAAATTGTAGATCATTGCATGTTTAGTTTATATGCCAAGTTTCAAGAAAATCGTCGGAACCATTTTTGAGAAAATTGCGAAAAAGGGAAAAAATCATTCAGTAAAGTGGTAAAGTAGCCGCACTTCCGGTTATCCGATTTTTTCAAACTCGGAATTTCAACAACATATTTAATTTTAATCAACATTATTTAGATGACAGAATTATCTAATAAACTGAAATACCACTTTAGATGAAAACCTAACCCCACCCCTCCCCCATAAGTGCCCTTAAATGCATTTTCCTGGAGAAATGTTTCAAATTAAAGTTGTAGCTCTTTGTATGTGTGGTTGATGTAGTATGATTAAAGAAAATCGTCGGAGCCATTTTTGAGAAAATCGCAAAAAAGTAAAAAATCCAACTTGTAATGTGGTACTTCCGGTTGAGGAATTTGGACAGATAACGTACAGTCAGATCCCATGGTGACCTCTAAACGGAATATCAGATTTCAACTTTCTACGATTTTTCGTTTTTGAGCTATGCTGTTCACATACATACATACACACACACGGACACACGGACACACACACACACAGACCATTTGCTAAAAACCACTTTTTTGGACTCAGGGGACCTCAAAACGGATATTTCCGGTGAAAACTCGATATCGAAAATTTGACACGATTACAATACTTCCTCTTACTAGGAGTTACAAATAGGGTACAAATAATGGAATACAAATATGGTAAAAGTAAAACTATAAGTAATCTAGTGTGAAACACCTCACATGACTTTTCTCTCTTTTCTCTCAATGCTGTGATGAAGGTATATACAAACCAATATAATATTTTTGATATTGAATGTTTCCTTTTTGACTATATATATTATTAAACTTCGTGCGGCCAAAAGTATTCCCGCTAAAGTTCGTTATATTTCAATTATCTTTTTCAAAGCCTACAAAATATTGTTTTAGGTTTGCTTGGAATGTTATATGGGCAAAATGATTTAGAAATTGTTTTATAAACAGGAAATGACTAAAACCAGTTTTGTTCTGAAAACCAATTTCGATGGAAAAAAGAATAACTCAGTGCTAATATTAGTTTTAAATTAAGAGGTAATATATTTCAATGGAAATACCAAGTTATGACGTCTTTCTCACAGTATAATTACATAATTATGTCAGCAATAAAAATAGTTCTACTTAAATTTAATATGTGTTTAATTTTTATTGTATGTATTAAAATTAAATTAATTAAATTGAAACAATACGATTGTTATAAACCTAAAATGTTTGATTATTAATTTGTAGAGTGAAAGACCATTGCTATAGAGCAAAAGTGCGGAATAATAACATTAAGTAGCGGACATTTTTTTTTAATTAATAGTACAATAACCTAAGTAATTAATATTTTTGAAACTTGTATGGCTAGTCGGGATGATCTTGCAACTCAAAATTCTATGCTTCTGCAAAATCAATTCAAGGTTCCAAAAAACTGCATGAAAACAACTACCTTTATCACAAACACGTGTATAACAAATGTCTGCAAGGACATTTTGTATGCAAACAACATATGCATATAATATATAAAAAGTTTTACAGAGAAGCTTAAAAGACTTGACATTTCTTTCAGGAATAAATACAAAATTCGATAGAAGAAACTTGAAAGTCTATAGTAACTGAGCTAGCCAATCATATTGAGAGCTGCTATATTTTTGCTGTCTCTCCTCCCATGAGCCTCCAGATAACGACCCTTTTTTTTTCAACCTGCAAGCTGGCAAGCAGTCTAAATAAATAATGGCTGGACCCTTTCTATTACGTGTTTCAAGTCATTACGAGATATAGGGGAATGAGACAAGTAGATGTTTTGCCTAACGATGGCAAACCTAGCATTGAATGAAATTTGGTACCACTAACCCCGCTTATAGCAGATTTCGCGAAGAGATGTCATTAGAAAAAATATACGCAGAAGATCCTGCTAGTAAATTCTGGGGGCATCCTAACTGGATTCCCCCTATCGCCTGGTTTTCTTCGACAGGTGGGATGTAGCTGATTTCGGTCTACTGACGGGACATGATCTCTTAGCCACCAGGCACCTTCACAAAATTGGGGTAGTTGCCACTTATCTATTGCAGAGTGGAGAAATTGAAGGGAACCTTTTTTTTTTTTGATCTGATGTGAGATGAAATACTGATTCAACGGCCAAGATCAATATACAGGTGGTGAGAGGAACAAGTTCCAACCTAGCAATCGGGGCCAATTTGAGAATGATTACATTGAATGAATGATGAATCCCTGGCTCTACAGGTCTTGATGACCCTTGGCCTTCCGAGTAACTTCTCTCCATTTCTCTCTGTCCTGCGCCTCATTCTTCCAATTGCGGACACCTAGCTTCTTCGCATCCTTCTCTACCTCATCTCTTGGTCTTCCCTTTTTCCTCTTGCCACTGAAATTGTCTTCCAGCATTCTTTTCTGTAGCCTATCACCTTCCATTCTGCCCATCTAAGCCTACTTGCTTTTATACAATTTACAACATTTTCGTTTTTTAAAAAAACCCTCAATCTCCGCATTGCTTCTTATTCTCCATAGACCATCCACTTTTTTTGCGCCGTAAATTCTTCTAATAACTTTTCTTTCAAATACCTTCAACTTGTGACAATCGTCTTTTGGCAAGGTCCAAGTTTCAGCACCATAAGTAACTACTGGTCTTATTAGAGACTTATGTATTTTTAATTTGGTTGTTTTAGTTAACAACTGGGATTTGAGGAGTTTAAAATTAGCAAAGTAGGCTCTATTTCCAGCCATAATCCTGTTCTCAATTTCACGACTTATCGCATTTCTATTATTTAAAGAAGAACCTAGATATACGAAGCTCGGCACAGTTTCGAAGGTGAAGTCTAGGATCTGCATGCTGTTTTAAGGATCTTCTATTTTCTGATGCTGACATTTTTAGACATTTTGTCTTTGCTTCATTAATAATAAGACCAATCTTAGAGCCACCTCTGACAATGATTTCAAAGGCTTCTTTCAGCGCTGCATCGCTTCTGGCGACAAGAACCATTGATGATTGTTCCATTTTTGGTTGCATCTTGAACCACATCATGTAATGCAACATTGAACAAAGTCGCTGACAAGGCATCCCCTTGCCGCACGCCAAACTGAACTTCAAGCGCTTTGCCTACTTTATTTCCAATCATAACTTTCGAGGAAGCTCCATCCATGGTCATACGAATTAGGTTTAATTTCTGAGGAATTCCATTCTTCTGTATGATTCTCAACAGGACAGACCTCTTAATACGATTACATTGTAGAGAACGTCAATAATATTGAATAAACAACACATTTGAATTTTAACGTTTCAGTTACCTCAGAACCACCTAAAAACATAAGTTTTACAAATAAAAGTGATAGGTGTTCATATCTATGCAGTTGGTATCCCATGTTTAAAGAAAATCGTTAATAGTCGTTCCCGAAAAACTACCAAACACCTATCATATAAACTCACTTTTTCAAATTTGGAATTCTAGCAATGCTTGTAATATATATTAATATATGTAGGCGGTAATATCATCGTATACTGACTGAAGTGGTACTTTTACTTAACTCCACGGTTTCCTAGAATCATCACCCACAAAATGAATTTCCCCGAGAAAATGTTACAAATAGAAATGGTAAGATACACTTATGTGAGTAGATAGTATATGATGTTTAAAGAAAATCATTAGAACAGTTTTCGAGAAAACTGAAAATAACAGTTGATAGATTTTGCCCGAAACTATCGTCTCTGATGCGTTCATAATACCTAACATGGAACAATCAAGTTGAAGCTTACTGTAATTTTTCATTTTTTTGAAGATATTTTGTTCTCACAAACTTACACACACACCCACATAATTCATACTCTGGAGATCGCACAAAACAAGTATTTCCGGTAAAAACTTAAAATTTCGAAAAAATTTTCACACGATCACCATATTTCCTCTTACCAGTGAGAGTAAGAGTAAGTAAAAATGATGGATTACGTAAAGAAATGACATACATAAAAAAAAAATAATTCAGTTAAATGTCCAGAATAGAACTCCATCATTACGTATTAAATGATCCAATAAAAAATAGAATAAATTAAAATATAAATGTTAATAAAATATACATAAAAATTGCGGCTATATATTTATAATAACGACAAGCAAGACTAGTCTATTTATTGCACATAGGTAGTGTGCAATTTGCTGATTTTTATTCTATCATAATCTTCACCAAAGTGAAGACTATATAATATCAATTTTATGCGGTTATAAAGCTAGAAAAATGCAATGGTTAGTAGTAGTAAACTATGGTCCTAAAATGATATTGTCGTATGGGGAAGGGTTAGTTCCGTCTTTGAACTAACAAAATCCCAACAATTCAATCCATATAAAATGTTTTTATATACTGTTATTTTATTTCATTTTTTTCTGTTATATAGAGAAATAAAATTTCCTTTATAGTTTACAGTAGGATTTCGATTTGTTTTTTTAACCACAAATTTACCGAAAAGTATTCGAAGTAACTAGAATTGGTAACTGGAATTTGATACAGTCGAATTTATAATAATAGGGAATTACGAAAGGGATGCTTTATAACTACTATAGTAAACTGAAGCTGATTACATCTATGATAACATGTATTTCTGATAAAAAAAGAGACAACTAAAAAAACTGACACAGTCAGAATACTTATCAGCAGCAAATGAAAGTAAAAACCGATCTAATATTAACTAGAAAATATACAACATATTTTTCATTAAAAAGATAAAAAAGAAAGATTAGGCAGAGCTCCTCTCAAATATATATAATAAGAAATATATTAAGATTGATTTACATTTTATTTTAAATAAACAAGTATGACATAATATATCGATAATATAAAATCGATTATACAAAGATTTATTTCATGATTATATATATATAGGGACATCCATCATATTCACATGAATATTTTAATATCGCAGAAGTTTGGTATCCACTCTGAATCCAATATAGAGTAAATGAAGCGTATTTAATCGATAGCTTTAGATCAACAATATTCATATTGCAAAAAAAAAAACCTAATTATATGTATTTAGATTATTTTAAATAAACGTATTATTAAAACAAAATATAATATTATATTAAAAATGTAGATAATTTAACAAAATAAATAATAAAATAAATTGATCATATAATTAAGTTTTAAAAGATTAGCTTATATAAATCTGAAGGTGATAATTATAAATAGATAGGAATTGTGATCATAGGCCAATATCAATAGCTATTATAAAAATAAGAAACCAATTAATAGATTCAATAGGTGTACGTATATTTTTGCTAAGGATAAAATTTAGATAACCTTTAATAATAATAAACTCGAAATTAGAGGTTGACATAATGAATTATTTATATTAAAATGTCCACTTCAATAATTGACATTATGGGGAAATTATATGATGATAACGTATAGATAAAATATAATATTTTAAAAACAAAAATGATTGATCCATCACGTTTTAAAAATAATTATTGAAGCAGACCATAATAATGTACTAATTTATGAACGGTTAAAAATTTATATTGTAATTACAAAGATATTTTTTTACTTATATTTAGTTTTTCAGTGCCTTTATTGGAGAATATATGGTGCAGAATGGAAGGGTCGTTTAACACATGAAGTCAGATGTTGTTTTGATCATGTTTTTTTTTTTTTTATAAACAATAAAGAGCCACTATTAGTTTTGTTTCAAACCGAAAGAGTATAAAAAGAATAACACAGAACCTTTACAGTACAAAAACCCTTAGGCAAAAAAGTAACTGGTATATGCTAATGTTGGATCCATACATTGACCGCAAAAAATTGTTATGTTTTTCACACATTTTACATTTCCTTGCAATTATTTTTATTATATTAACTTAATAATAAAATTATAATTAAATCGATATAATCAAATAAAGTTTGACATTCTGTATACAATGAATAATAATCAGTAAAAGTGATCCGTACATAAAAAAAAAATCTGGTGTGAAACACTCACACAACTTTCTCTTCCTCCAGTTCTCAGAATGATAATTGACAAATTTTATAGTTTGTGTAACAAATGTAATGAAATTCGTCGAAAACTGAAAAAATCTGTTCAGTAAAAGCGCCACTTCCGCGTTATAATTTTTCTTGAAACTTTGGAATTTCAGCCATATATTTATTTCTAACTAATTATGTTTGGAAGATAGAAGTGTATAATCAACTAGGATAGCACTTTAATGAAAATCTAACCCCACCCCTCCCCTAAAAGTGCCCTTAAATGAATTTTCCCAGGGAAATGTTTTAGATAAAAGTTGTAGATCTTTGCATGTTTAGTTTATATACGAAGTTTCAAAAAAATCGTGGGAGCCATTTTTGAGAAAATTGCGAAAAAGTGAATAAATCCATTAGTAAAGTGGTTAAGTAAACGCACTTCCGGTTATACGATTTTTTTGAAACTCGGAATTTCAACAACATATTTAATTCTAATTAACATTATTTAGATGACAGAATTGTCTAATAAACTGAAATAGCACTTAGATGGAAACCTAACCCCACCCCTCCCCCAAAAGTGCCCTTCAATGCATTTTCCCGGAGAAATGTTTCTAATAAAAGTTGTAGCTCTTTGTATGTGTGGTTGATGTTTAAAGTTTAAAGAAAATCGTCGGAGCCATTTTTAAGAAAATCGCAAAAAAAGTAAAAAATCCAACTAGTAAGTGGTACAGTGAGGATTTCGGTTGAGGAATTTTGACAGATAACGCAGTGTCAGATCCCACGGTGATACCTAAACGGAATATCAAGTTTCAACTTTCTACGGTTTTTCTTTTTGAGCTATGCTGTTCACATACATACATACATACATACATACAGACACACACACACGCGCGCGCGCACACACACACACACACAGACCATTTGCTAAAAACACTTTTTTGACTCAGGGGACCTCAAACGTATATTTACGGTGAAAAATCGATATCGAAAATTTGACGCGATTGCAATACTTCCTCTTACTAGGAGTAAGAGAAAGTAATAAGGCATGAACCAAATAAGGCATGAATGAGAGGTCATCTGTCAATAAACATTATTAGATGCCCAGGAAATCACGGGACCAAACAACGCTTCAGTCTTCATAGAGGGAGGGTTTGCCAGGAAGTGAACTCATAGGGAGAATATGTACAACAGGAAAGAAGGGATTATTATGGAATTTGAGATTTCGTAAACAAATGCATGAATAGAATCTTGAGGTCAGTGTAGATTGTTATGTTAAGAAACGAAAAAAAGAACATCGACAAATCAACGTAGGATCTTGGATTGAACAGTTTGGAGTCTGGAATCATCATCAACAGGTAAAAATTACAGAGATATCCTTGAAAACAAACTAAGCCCGTAATTCTGAAGAAAAGACGTGGTTTGCACGGGGGGGGGGCACGAAGCAGTAACCTTATTTACTACAGGACTATATGCTCACCCAGATATTGCACGATCAACAATTGAAACTATTAATGATTTTTTTTCTTAAACGTATGCCCATATAGCAATTCTGCCATTAAGCGTCTAGCAGTCCACTATAAACTATATCGGTGGGCTAAAGTAACCTTTATCCGAAAATCGTCGGCCTGTCATGGATACAGTTCAAAACCTCGGAGGTCACAAAAGGGGTGTCAGTTAAATCAATTTTGTGCTCTTGAAGATAATCATGACCTGTGCGTGAGCATTTTAAATAACGTCATTGAATCTTTTCTCTCCATTTTTTTTAATGGAGTCTCCCAAAAGAAGCTTCCATTTGCTTGCCTACAGCTGCTGTTTCCTGGCTTTTCCTTGTAATGGGTATGAGAATTTTTTTTGCTTCAACTAAAATTAGTGAGAGAACTAGCTACACCATTTCTGAGGCATGTTTGGCCAATCTATCTGCTTCTTCGTTTCTCTTTAGTCCGCAGTGAAAAGGTAACCACTCCAGTGTAACGTTTACGACTCCTTGAATCAACAATCCATTTTCTCTTGACAAATCATAATGTCTTCCTTCAAAGGGTTAACAATTGCTACTATAGCTGCTTGCCAATCTACCAGTATAACTATGCTATAGTTATAGGTTTGGTTTCCTCGTCAGCAATTCCTCTGTCAAAGTTCGTAGCATATTCCCAGTTGAAACTTCCGACGAGAAAACTGCCAACCCTGCATTTGCTGGTAGCTGGCATGGCAGATCCATCAGTATATATATGCGTCCATTCCTTTAGCGTATACCTCTCTGCAATGGTGATTTCCAAGCTATAAGCTCTACGCTTAAAGAAAGATGTTTTTTTCTTCTTAATGGTTCGTATGAGCGTTAGACCATAACCTGGCCGTATAGGACTGGCACATATTAATGAAAAATCAGGCTGGGAAGGTTCGCATTATTACCCGGATCTCGCGCCATCAGATCTGTTTATTTTTTTTTTTTAATTTAGTGAAAACAAATGTACAAACCTGGATCACATTTAAAAAAAAAAATTTTTTTTTTTTAACTTGTAGAGAGATAGAGCAATGTTTAATTGTAAAAAAAATAATAGTAAATAATAGATAGTAAAAGGGAAGGGTATTAGCTCAGTGGTAGCGCGCTGGACCTAATAACGCGGAGATCCGGTTCGAATCCAGCCGTGCTACCCTTAGATTTTCTCTTCCTAGGAGCCCCTACAGCTCACTGTCCGGTGATGGACAGTGTTGTCTGTAACGGGAGAACACTGTCCGGAGGCCGGCAGTGCACTGAGAAGGCTCCGGGCGCAAATGACCACAGATGTTGAGACGCCTTAAATAAATAAAAAAATAAATAAATAATAGTAAATTGTGAGATGGATTCATTTAATACATCTTTTAAAGTAAGATTTGTCTCTTTACTCATACAATGACTATAGTAGAATAATTTATCACTATTTCAGCTTGAAATTACGTATTTAGAAAATTTGTCAATCACATATCAAGTGCCAGGTTGGTCAATTTTTGATGTTAGGATCAACTTCTTTGAAATTTTGTCGAAAAACGGTTCAAGATTTGCCAAATTTTCAACATTTGAAGCCAATGAAAGAAATTTATCGACAATTTTAATGCTTTAGTTTACTATAACTAAATTATGCACCTTACAATTTATGCTTTTTAATATTTTAATTCATGAAAATTTCAAATTAAGCAATTTAAACATCAAAAGGTTACCTAGAGTTTATTTAAAAATCATATAATTTACTCACTTCCATAATTTTGATAACCAAAACAATAGTAAAGAATAATATATAATATAATATAACGAAAGACCATAGTTTTAAATAAAGTTCAATCACAAAATATAATAATCAACTAACTAGGATATTAAAACTGAATTTACCCGATGAAAATAATATTGTAACAGATTTAACGTATAACAAAAATAATAACGTAAGAGGTTTAATATAACCTATCCCCTTTATAACCTTCTTATTATTATATTTATAGATATATTAATAATCAATATAACCCTACTGTCAGTTAGTTATTAAATATAAGTTTCTTATAGTGCAGATTTTTAATAGCAATTTTTTTTTTATGTCTAATCACAAATTAAATATGATTTAATCGTGTGTAGTGTGATGCTGGTACAATTAAACGGAATAATAAGTTTAAGCTAACTCTGTGATTTTTCGATTTTTGAGATATTTTGTCGGGTTTTTTTAAAAATCTAACACGATCGCAATACTTCCCCTCTTGTTATTACCACTGAGAGAATGTTAATATTTATTTGTAAGTAAACTAAAGAATTTTATAATAAAGATTTTT
Organism: Triatoma infestans; assembly: GCA_011037195.1. Lineage (NCBI taxonomy): Eukaryota > Metazoa > Arthropoda > Insecta > Hemiptera > Reduviidae > Triatoma > Triatoma infestans. Next base: position 84,292 of record JAAEAF010014482.1, on the reverse strand, counting down.
GGCTAGCTGACATAGGTATATGTCAAAAAAAACAAATGAGAGCTTCTAAATAACATCTACCTCTTATGTGAGTAATTAAACACGTATGCAATATGGCTGTATAATGCAGTTTATTAATCTTTACACTGTACTATAAATAGTGTTTCAATTGAAACAACATATTCCAAGAACAGGTGAGTGACCAACATGGTGGCTTTTAAAAAAAAATATTTTGATTATAATATTAAAATTATGCGACTAAATTTAGTTTTTTTACTTTCTCTTACTCCTAGTAAGAAGAGGAAGTATTGTAATCGTGTCAAGTTTTCGATATAGAGTTTTCACCGGAAATACACGTTTTAATGTTTCCTGTATGGCTTCTGGAAAATGATCTGTGTGTCTGTGTGTGTGTGTATGAAAAGCAGTGTGTGTGTGTGTATGAAAAGCATAGCTCAAAAATGAAAAACCCTAGAAAGTTGAAACTTGATATTCCGTTTAGGTATCACCATGGCATCTGACTGTGACTGATCTTGTCAAAATTCCTCAACCGGAAGTACCACTTTACTAGGTTTTTTTTTTTTCTTCCTTCGTTTTTCTCAAAAATGGCACCGACGATTTTCTTGAAACTTGGTACATCAACGACGCATACAAAGATCTACCACTTTTATTTGTAATGTTTCTCTGGGAAAATTCATTTAAGGGCAGTAATGGGGGGAGAGGTGGGGTTTAGGTTTTCCTCTAAAGTGCTATTTCAGTTTATTAAAAACAATCACCTAAATAATGTTAATTAGAATAATTGAATATGTTGTTGAAATTCCGAGTTTGAAACAACTCGGATGACCGGAAATGCGTTTACTTTATCACTTTACAAAATGATTTTTTTCACATTTTCCCGATTTTCTCCAAAAATAGCTCAGACGATTTCTTGAAACTTCTTATATAAACTACGAGGTGTGTAAATTAAGTAATGAGACTGATTTTATCTTTTTTTTATTCAAATAAAATTACAATTCAACATTGTCCCCTTCAAAGTAACTACCTTGGGAAGCCACACAACGCTGAAGACGATTCTTCCATTCGTCATAGCAGTGCTGGAACTCGGATACTGGAATAGACTTCAGTTGGTCGGTTACAGCTGCTTGAATATTCTCCAATGTTCCAAAATGGCGTCCCTTGAGGTGATTTTTCAATTTGGGGAACAAAAAAAAGTCACATGGACTCAAGTCGAGTGAATAAGAAGGCTGAGGAGCCACAGGAATGTTATTACTGGCCAAATATTCATTAGCAGAAATCGCGGCGTGAAAGATTTTTCGGAACCATTTTTGCACAAATTTTTCTCATCCCCAATTCATTAGTCAAAATTTGATGAACGGTTGTGTGAGTCAAATTCAACTCTTCGCCGATCATTCGGACAGTCAAACGACGATCTGAACGCACGAGATCGCGGATTCTGCCAACATTTTCGTCGGTTCTTGAAGAAGAAGGCCTTCCGCTGCGAGGCTCGTCTTCAATTCATTCCTTTCCTTCTGCAAACGACTTAAACGACCTAAAACCCTGTGCTCTCGACAAAACATTGTCTCCATAGGCCTGGCACAGATTTTCAAACGTTTCCGTTGCACTGTGCCCAAGTCTGAAGCAAAACCTGATAGCACAAAGTTGCTCGTAATTGATGTCACTCATTTTTAAAACGCACTGGAAAAACCTTGCTCACAAAAAAAGTCACTACGGACAGTGCAACAACTCTAGCATTTTCAAATTTGCACTGGACGTGTATCAGATGTTTACTTGCCCTACCAAGCCTCCAGTGTTGCCAGATCGAACACTAGAAAATCAGTCTCATTACTTAATTTACACACCTCGTATACACATATAAAGATCTACAACTTTTATGTAAAACATTTCTGTGGGAAAATTCATTTAAGTGCACTTTTGGAGGTGGGCGTTTCTTTAAAATGCTATCATAGTTGATAATACAATTCTATCATCCAAATAAAATTAATTAGAAATAAATAGATGGCTAAAATTCCGAGTTTCAAGATAATTAGTAAACCGGAAGTGCACTTTTACGGGACAGTTTTTTTAGTATACGAATTAATTTGGTACACTAACTATAAAATTTGTCAATTATAATTTTGAGAACTGGAGTAAGAGAAAGTTGTGTGAGTGTCTCACACCAGATTTTTTTCTTTTAGTGAATACATTGTTAATGGTGAAACTATATAAGAGATATACATTATTAATATTATTGTTTTAACCAACCCACTAAACTGAATTTTTATCAAGTACCTAGAAAAAAACAAACTCACTATATTATAAAAATATTTCGCTCCCCCCCCCCATATATAATAAAAAAAAAATAAAACAGATAAGATATAGTGTAATATTTTCCTGAATTTCTTTCTTATCAATACGTGCAGTAGATAATTCAACCAGGCCTTTTTTTTTTTTTTTTTTTTTGCTCGATAACACAAAATGTATTCTAGGGGAGATGTATAACCTATCTCTAGTACTATGCTTTTTCAATATATGTGGGGAAGAAAGGATGGATATTATCATCTAAGATAGGAGATGTTTCTTTTACGAAAAAAAAAAGAGTTTTGTTAAAAAATAGAAAACTGTTATAAATGTTAAATTTGTTTATCCAAAAGTTATAATATTATACTTGACGTAACAATTATAACCTATGATTCATTCATACAGTTAGATGAAAATTTATCTCAAAATATGAAAAAAAAAACAAAAAAAAAAAACATGAAACTCGGAATTTGATATTTCATTTCCGGTACACAGCATTGTGATCGAAATATATTAACAAGGGAAAAATCGTAGGAACTTCAAAATTGATATATTCTATCTAGATACTAATTATCCATTGCTATTTTCAACTTTAGTCAACAGAAGTCAACATTTATTCAATGTTTTTTCCGCATTTTTTTTTCCCCCCAAAAATTGGTTCAACGATATTTTTACTTTCTCTTCTTAATCCTTATTAAGAGGGAAGTATTGTGATCGTATCAAATTTTCGATATGGAGTTTTTACCGGAAATATCCGTTTTGAGGTCCCCTGAGTCCAAAAAAGGTGGTTTTTAGTAAATGGTCTGTGTGTGTGTGTATGTATGTATGTGAACAGCATAGCTCAAAAATGAAAAACCGTAGGAAGTTGAAACTTTATATTACGTTTAAGTATAACCATGCGATCTGACAGTACGTTATCTGTCAAAATTCCTCAACCGGAAGTACCACCACTTTACTAGTTGGATTTTTTTTACTTTTTTTTTTGCGATTTTCTCAAAAATGGCTCTGAAGATTTTCTTTAAGCTTGGAACATCAACCATACATACAAAGGGCTACAACTTTTACTTCTAACATTTCTCCGGGAAAATGCATTTAAGGGGCCACTTTTAGGGGTGGGGTGGTGTTAAGTTTCCATCTACAGTGTTATTTCAGTTTATTTAGACAAGTCTGTCATCTAAATAATATTAATTAGAATTAAACATAAGATTGAAATTCCGAGTTTCAAAAAAAATTAGTTAACCGGAAGTGAGTTTACTTTACCACTTTATTAAATGATTTATTCTCTTTTTCGCAATTTTTCTCAAAAATGGCTCCGGCGATTTTCTTGAAACTACTTATATAAAAACTAAACTTATAAAGATTTTACAACTTTTATTTAAAACATTTCTCTAGGAAAATTCTTTTAGGGGAGGGGGACGGGGTTATGTTTTTCTCTAAAGTGCTATCACAGTTGAATTATACGTACAATTCTATCATACAAACAAAATTAATTAGAAATAAATAGATGGCCAAAAATTCCGAGTTTTAAGAAATTTAGAACACCGGAAGTGCGCTTTTACTGAACAGTTTTTTTTTTTTTCAGTTTTCAACGAATTTCGTTATATTTGGTACACAAACTATAAAATTTGTCAATTATAATTTTGAGAACGGGAGTAAGAGAAAGTTGTGTGAGTGTTTCACACCAGATTTTTTTTTTTTTTTTAAATTTCGCACACTATCTACCCACACACAAATGACCATCACCACGTTTATTTGTATCATTTTTTCTAGGTAAGTTGTTCTTATATCAGAAGAAATTTTTTTTCCGTAAATCGTATGAGTGTTTAACTATTCAATCCAAATTTGTTTTTCTGATACTTACAGTTAAATAATAATAATAATAATAATAATAATAATAATAATAATATAATAATAATAATAATAATAATAATAATAATAATAATAATAATTCTAGAAAGGTAACGCATATTATTTGAGATTTTTCATTTCTTATCCTCAAAATATGCATATCCCCCCCCATTTCGCAACATTTTCCTCTTATATATCATGAATAAGAGAAAGTAAATATGATCCTACTAGTTATTCCTCATGTTTTTATGTGAATTTTCTCACCAATTGAAAGGTACACAGTCCATATTCAAGGAAGGTGACATGTTGTCAGGAAGACCCCCCATTTCCTCTGAGAAGTATCTTCTCCTATAATGTTATCTCCCTTAGTGATGGACTATAAACTGAAATATTATGTATATAGAGGGGATTTTTATTTTCGCTCATTCAACATTTCGTTCAAAACATTTTTGGTCATAAGATTTGATATATGAATAGATTTGATATAGAAATATTACCAATTCACTCTACTTAATAAGAAAAAATTCATATAACTTCGCTGATTTCATTTTAAATTTTTTTTTTTTTTTTTTTTTTTTTAATTTTCTACTTTTCTTTTAGAATTTCTAAACTATGAATATTTCAATTTCAATTAAGCATTTTCCATTTCAATTAAACTTTTAATTCAATTCCAATTAAATCTTTACTGTTTCTCTTAATGTTTGGTAAAAACATGTTTTTGCAATCATGTCAAATTTTCAATTTCAAGTTTATACCGGAAATAAACATTCCAGAGTTGGAAAAAAGTTAAATTATTCTGCCTAAATGTGGTCAGCATAAGTAAAAAAAAAAAAAAAAAAATGGAAAATAAATAGAAACTACAATTTTTTGATATTTCGTTTAAATTCTACCAGGAAACTTGGACAATAAGATTTAGGGTTAAAAATCAATCAACCTGAACCAACCTTGGTATATCAACTAAAACATATAAATCGAATACAAAATTAAGTATTTCAATGTTTAAAAACAAAATCGTTGAAGTCATTTTCAGGACAATTTAAAAGAAAAAAAAACAAAAAACTAAGAAGCCAGTAGTGTAAAGAAAGCCGCAACTTCCGGTTGACTATTTCTCTTCAAGTCTGGAATTCTATCAATACTTTTACCTAATATTATAAAGGACTATGTAAGGGTGTGTTGTGAGGAGATGTTGGTTGTTGATGATGAAAGATAAACGCCTTAAGATTTGGTTTAAGATATATAATTGATATATGTATATATATAACTGACTGCCAGGGACTTTACACTTTAGAACTTAGAACTGAACTGAAGTGACAGACTGACATGGGCTAAATGATATGTACGGAGTGTGAATTAACAGAATGATGTGTGATGTGTAAGACTGAATTGAACAGAATAGAATTTTGACTGTCTCTCTCTCTCTCATATATATATCCACTGGCCGAACCTCTCCTCCCTGTACGAGAGGGGCTGTTTCTCTTCTCTAGAGTGGATGAGTGGTGGGGGTTCACTACCCCTACAGACTAGAACAAATTATAGTCTACTAAAGTGGAACTTTGAGAGGAAAGCTTAAAACTTTAATCTCTAGCTCTTTAACCTAGAGTTCTCCACAAAAAAATACAATTCCTAGAAAAATGGCAACTGAAAAACCGAACTGAAACTGTGTCAATTGTGATGAAGGTAACTAAAAAAAAAATATAAATAAAATGAGATCTTTGTACGGCAATGGTCAGAGAAGTTTTTAAAAGAAAAAAATTCGGGTACCATTGATGACCTTCTTCAGGAGCTCTTACACTGGAGAAAATACATTATTGTACAGTATATAGTAGTTATGAAAAGTGTAATTTTCTCTTATTTTTAATATCATTTTATTTAATTTACTTGTCACTTCTGTTTTAAAATTTCTCCTGTTAATATTTCTTTGATTTAAGATTTTTTTCTTTTGTTTGTTATAAATCTATGCACTTTTTCGTAACTACTATACTGTATAATAATGTATTTTCTCCAATAAATTTTTACAGAGCTCCTGAAAGAAGGGTACCCGAAACGTAGAGCCAAAACAATTTTTTTCTTCAAAAACTCCTCTCTGGCCATTGGCCCCGTACTCATTGTAATTTTAAGGCTTGACGATTTGAACACCATTTTAAGAATATAAATAAAGTTTAAGCTTCCTGCAATTTGCCATTTACTAAAGACATTTTTTTTTCGTACTCAATGAGTCTTCAAAAAAAGCTTAAAACAAAAAACTATCTTCATTTACAAACATCTACTTGTCATCAATGTTTTATCAAATAAATTCTAAAAATGTGTGGAGCGCCCAAAACCACACAAAATGAAAATGGGTACTAGAGGGAGAAAAACATCTCTGAGAAATAATGGTTTTTTTATGATTATGTTAAACAATAGCTTTTAAAAAATTCCTTCTCAACGTTCAATACACAAAAAAAATTACAAAAAAAAAAGAAGTTAAATAAATTCAACAACCGTCATTTTCTTTTCTTTTAGAAAACAAAAAAAAAAAAAAACCTATAAATGATTACGTCAGATACAGGTTGTGTCTGTTGATCTATCTGTTCGAATTAGGGTTTTTGATTTCGTTAGATTAGTCAAGGTGTACACTCACTCGTCCTCCTGTTATGTGCCGCCATTTATTGAATGTGGCTGTAGATGTCAGCTCCCATTATCAAATCTAATTTAATATTAGCCACTTTAGGGTCCATTGTTTATTTTTCACAATATATTCCATAGACCAAAGTTTCGTTTTAATCAATATTTCCTATTATTCCGGTTTGTTCATTGGATCACTTAGGATATTTAACTTGATAAATCTGGTGTGAAACAATCATCCGGTTTTTCTTTTATTAAAAAAAAAAAACCTTAACTTCGCAGCTTTCTCCCAAAAATTAAATGTCTATAAAAATGTTTTAAATAAAAGTGATAGGCATTTATGGGTATGGGCAAAGTTTAAAGAAAATCGTAAAAGGAACATAAAAGTTTGAATTCCCTAGAATTCAATCCAATCTGAATAATTTTCATTTAAGGTTTTGCAATTAAGCATTTGATTGCCATTGGTAAATTATATAATGTGGTCAATCCGTGTACATTATATTATAGTTCGTTATAATTATCTAGTTATTTTTATAATTTTATAATAACTAGAATGGTTGCCTAACTTGGGCACTCGCTAGCAAATTGAAGTGACGCAATTGAGGATGTTAAAAAGTATGTTACGCATTTAAGATCAGGGATAAAGTAAAGTACAAGTTCTAAGAGAAGATGAGATATTTTGGCGAGAGAAGCGCCACCTCCAAATGAACTGGAAATGGGCAGGGCAGGGCATGTTGCCAGATTGGAAGGACTGCGCTGGACTAGAGAATAAGCACAGAATGGTTTCCCCAGAGATAGAAAAGGGAAGACCAGCAATTCGATCTTTCGAGGGAAAGACTGGGTATCCCAAAAGAGGTAGGAAATAGAGATATGGTCACACATAATTATTAAATTAATTGATAATTAGTAATAGGCAGTAAATAATGTATTAGTAAGTGGCGATTATTTTGTTTGTAATTAAATTATAATTGATATATTCTTTCAAATTATTTTTCTTTTATTAATTAGTTTTCTATTATACAATTTTAAAGTTTAAATTATGTAAACATAGTCATATTATAAGAGATATTTTCCGTGATAGCCTGTTTCTTTTTGTGGTCATCGACCGGTTTCGGGCGTTCGCTTATCATCAGGATGCTTTTTGTCAAACAGTGTTATTACATAAGAGCAAATTTAGTTGATACACTGGTCTTTAAATGTTTTTGTTAGGGCCTAACTAGGTTAAGAGGGGTGTTGGTACCTGAGTGGGAAAAAACACATGTTTTGGTCTTTAAAGGGACATATGGTTCCCTTTAAAAATGGAAACCTCCAACTAGTGGGGATGTGTAACTTAGACTACGTTTTTTGAATGAAGGAAATTTACTTTACCCATACTGTCTTACTATTATATTTATTTATATATAACAGCGCAAAATAACACTGTGGGCTGCTGTGAAATCGTTACAGACAAGAAATGATAAATACGAGCAGAATGATCGTAAAATAGAAATAGATTAAATAAATAATATTTTGTTAAACAATCTATATAAGCAGGTCGCTTCATAACACAAACACATTTCGCATTTCATCTTTCATCATTCACACACGCCATCCAGGGACGCCTGTATACTTAAATATGGGTCATCAGAGCTTCATTTTGTGGTCATTGACCGGTTTCGGGCGTTCGCCCATTTTCAGGATGCGTTTTTCAGACAGTGTGTCAACACAGACTTGCACAGAGCAAATTTAGTTTACATACTCATATGTTAAACATGGGTTTTTTACATGCCAAAGTATAACACGACTAAACTAGCTTTTAAGTGCAGCCTTTTATAAATATATCATTGAAAAATTATATAAGTGTGTTATCCAACCTTAATGTAACTTACATCCACGATTAACATTTTATTTCTCGATTTGTATACATTATTCAGATACGTACAAACTTAAAAGCTGTTTAGATTCGTACGTAAAGACTTAAAAAACTAACAGATTTAAAACTAAAACTAAAATCTATTTGGTTCAGGTGAGTTGTGTATTGTTTATTGCGTTTTTTATTGTTATTGTGGGAGGATGGTTTTGAATAGTGGTTGTAGTGGAAGGACGAAATCGAAAAATAATAGTTTTTAAAAATAATTTAGAATATTTTATAGTATCGAAAATTGTATTTTAATATTTTATATTTATCTTAGTGCTGTGAATTTACCTTCAAAAAGAGTGTATTTTAGAACCAGGTATATTAAATCTGGTCATTGCTATTAAGAAAACAAAGGCACAAAAATCCGTTAATATAATACAATGAGACTTGGCCAACTGCTTTCTTAGAGAGCATTCCTTAGATTAGTCTGTACTCTACCTTCAGACAGTACAGTCGTATTCTGCTTCCAAAGCCAGAACACTTCAGGAATCGCTCAGTGCCAATGATAGATATTTGCCTTTATTCTAGATATACTTCTGACTTATAATTGTGATATTGTAATGTGCTTAAATTTGTTTAGAAAATAATATATTTATTTTAAAACCAGTGGTTCTCTCTTGATTATTTCTTAATACTTCATTCTCTTTTAAACTTGCATACTTACAAGCCCTTTTTCTACAATACCGCTCGTGCTACTTACTACAAATACACAATTATCACACCATAACATTACATGGTTCACTTGAGAATTTTGTCTGTTCGTATATAAGGGTTGTATCTTGTGTTTATATATTTCAAGTTGTTCTAGTATGTCCAGTCGTCGTCCTTTTTTTGCCTGGATGTGTTAGTTTTATCGTGGTGGTAAAGTTGTCGGGTTTGTGTTTGTTCGTGTTTAGGTGACTGGCATAATTTGAGTCAATTTTGTTGTATTTGTGTGATCTAATGTATTCAGCAAAGCGTTTATCTTTTATTTGTCGTAAGGCCAAAAAAAAAAAAGACAAATACATCATAGATTAATTTTTAATTTGGCAATTTAGTAGAACTGTAAAGCAATTGAACAATTTTCTGAATAATAGAAAACACACAATTACAGTGAGAAAGATAAATGAACCGGTTAATATCAGACTATGTTCTATTTTCAAGCCCATTACAAGGAAACTGTAGTAATGAAACTATATACAGCAGCTAAACTAGTAGAAAAAAGAAGAGTTAGGTTAAGTATAAAAAAAAAAGGTCCCTAAAGGAACAAGAATCGATGAATCTTTTTAGGATAAAAAAAGGAGGGTATTTCTCCATGTAATCTGATATTGGATTCCAATCACGTCCAGTATTCACCCCTTTTATATATATATACATCTATACTGAAGAATAAGGGAGTACCCTTTTTTACGCATAAAGTTAACTAAAAGATTACTGCTTTTTAATCGACTGATAGGATATTATTTTTTTTTTAAATCTTAAGGTTTTATTTTTAAATCTATCATTAAAATAATCATAAAGGAAACCGCTATACATTTACAAGAATTATAATTTACAAAAAAATGTAAATCAAATATTTTTTTTTTTTTAAAGAAACATAATATGTATATAAAAGTTCTGTTAATTATACGGTAAATAATACATAAAATGAGGTCAAAATAACGGGGGTCTTGATAAAAGGAGATGGACGACTAACGGGACACAGATACGTCACTACATAAACAGTTTATAAGCTTTACGTATTAGCAACAACAGGCAGAACAGACGGAAGAGGTCGATGACCCCCAATTTATATACTACATCCAGTAGTTACTAAACTTATTATTTTTTTTTTTTTTGGGAAAGATTTTGTCGCCTTCCTTATATTTTGTGGACTTTATAATCAAAATTATTTAAATAATTCAAAACAGATTTCATTAAATTTGTTACATTAACTATGAATACAGAGTTTTGAAGAAAATTAATCAATTTGAACTGAGGTGAAGTGCAATACCCCCCCAAAAAAATAGTCTATTTTTTCTTAAACTCAATCTCTCTAGCTTAAACTGATCAGCAAAGAAACTGACTAACTGAGCAGCTCTTTGACGCTACTGTATTGTTATTAGTGGAGTAATGTATGTATGTAGTGCTGCAGCGTATGTAAGAGCGGTTTTGAAAGAGAGTATGTGGATATATATTTAAGACAGATGTTTAAGCAGTAGTGAATAAGACACCACTAGTTTACACAAAACTCTCATACTTAAAATATTTCTTGTAGCAAAACTGATTTTAATAAATAGATAGATAAAAAGCTTTATTACAAATTTATAAGTATGTACAATAATAATAATAAATAGAAGTTCCAATATACGAGGCATGTCCAAGTAAATAAGTGTACTGAATTTTTGTAGGTTACAAAAATTTGTATTTGAACAAGAAAATTACCTGGTTTTACATTAGTACATATGTAAGCTATTTTTCGACATAGTCACCATTCCTCTCAATACAGGTGGTGAACCAGGGTATTAATTTTTTGATGCCTTCCTCGAAGTAGTTTCCCGCCAACCCCTTCGTCCACTTCTCCACCTCCCCTTCACCTCCTCGTCGGTTGAAAACCTTTTTCCACCCATGTGCAGCTTCAGGGAGGTAAAGAGATAGTAATCTGAAGGTGCTAGGTCAGGGGAATGCGCGGGATGGTTCAGGACATCCCATTTAAACGAGGCAAGCAGTGTGTGGTCTGGCATTGTCGTGCAGCAGGCAGACTCCCTTTGTCAGCATGCCTCTCCTTTTGTTCTGAATCGCCCTCCGCAATTTTTTTAGGGTCTCACAGTATCTTGCAGAGTTGACGGTCTCCCCTTGAGGCATATATTCAATTAAAATTATGCCTTGACAGCCCCAAAACACGGATGCCATGATTTTCTTGGCTGAAATTGTGGTTTTGAACTTTTTGGCGGAGGGTGAATAGGTGTGACGCCACTGTTGAGACTGCCTTTTGGTTTCATCAGGTATGTAGTGTGCAACCCAAGTTTCATCTGCAGTAATGATGGAACGGAGAAATTCATTTCCATGGAGTTTGTAGCGTCTCAAAACCTCTTGCCCGACCTTGAATATTTCACACTTGGCGGGAGATTGGATTGACATTTTTCACGAAACGTATTGTCGCGTCAACAGTTCTCAACGTACTGACTTCGAACCGGTCTCGTTGCGGAGGGGAGGAATCAGGCTACACGACAGTGTAGCCAACATGTCGAAAACAAAAACCCTTCGGCCGTGAGAGCCTCAGTACACTTACTTTCTGGACATGCCTCGTACATCAACATTATTATAACCTTCCTACATTGTTTTTATAGTGATTTTTGGGATAAGGCGAAGAACAATATGCAGGGAAAAAAAGGGAAAACCTGCAGCTTTAACTGATTTTAAACACAAATGTTCTCGTAGCACTAACTGGCACTAATCTACTGCGCAGAGTGACGACGTTTTGAATACGACTGATTAGTACTCAATGTTTGTAGTTCAAACTCGCCCCATATATTATAATTTTCTTGGATACCAAAGGAGGTGAAATGGTACAATGTATTGGGCCGAGTGGTTTGACTTGCTCTAAAAGTTTCTTTTTACCTGCCCTTTGTTTTGAGATAACACTGACCTCAGTCCCCCTTCACTTTACTGTTCTAAACTACACTTAAAACCTTCTTAAATTCACAAATTTCCATTTTCCAAAACTAACACATTTCGGTTTCAAAATTATTCAATATTTCCGTTTTCTTCTTCTATTACATAATTATGCCCTTCCAAAACCGCTCATTCATACCCTACAACACTACACACATACAACACTCAATCAATAACAATACACTGCTCAAAGTTTCAGGAAAAAATTTCAGCACGATGTATATCAATTAAGAAATGCCTTGAAGGAAACGAAGGGAACAAACATCTAACTGGGATAAGGTGCTTATTTGTTTTATTTATTATTTATTTTCTTAAACCTTATTTATCCATTAAATCCTTTTCTTCATAAACAAAATTTCCATATAATTAATTATTGATCAGAGGAAACAAAAAATGTAGGTCAATCTCAATTTCTAGTTGAACTTGATGCAGTGCAACAAAAACTGACCTATAAAGAAACAACACGCGCAAGAGAGTGTGAGTAAATCAAGCATTCACCCACTCCATTCCCCATTTCACCATCATCAACATAGCTATTAAATTAGAAAATTAAAAGGAAAAAGAAATTTAGACAACATAATTAGCGCAGAAAGTGTAACGATGTTACGCTATTAAGCTTTCACGAAGCTAATTTATCACAAAAGAGAAAACGCAACCGATAAAAAAAAAAAATCTGGTGTGAAACACTCACACAACTTTCTCTTACCCCAGTTTTCAAAATTGTAATTGATAAATTTTATAGTTTGTGTATCAAATTTGATGAAATTTGTTGGAGTTCGTCGAAAACCGAAAAAAAGTTCAGTAAAAGCGTACTTCCGGTTTACTTATTTTCTTGAAACTCGGAATTTTGGGGACATCTATTTATTTATAATTAATTTTGTTTGGATGGTAGGATTGTATAATCAACTATGATAGCACTTCAGAGGAAACCTCTAAATGTTTTAAATAAAAGTTGCAGATCTTTGCATGTGTAGTTGATATTCAAAGTTCAAAGAAAATCGTCCGAGCCATTTTTGAGAAAATTACAAGAAAGTAAAAAAAAATATCAGAAAACTGAAAAATACATTTTAGTAAAAATTGCACTTACGGTCGATTTTTTCGAAACTCGGAATTTCAACAACACATTTAATTCTAATTAATATTGTTCAGAAGATAGAATTGTATAGTAAAGTGAAATAGGACTTTAGAGGACAACCCACCATCACCCACCCTCCCTTAAAAGTGCCCTTGAATGCATTTTATCGGAGAAATGTTTCAAATAAAAATTGTAGATCTTTGTAAGTGTAGTTGATATATCAAGTTTAAAGAAAATAGTTGGAACCATTTTTGAGAAAACTACAAAAAAGGGAAAAAAAACATTTAGTAAAGTGGTACTTCCGGTCGAGGAATTTTGACAGATTGCGTACTGTCAGATCCCATGGTGATACCTAAACGGAATATCAAGTTTCAACTTTCTACGGTTTTTTATTTTTGAGCTATGCTGTTCACATACATACATACACAGACCATTTGCTAAAAAACACTTTTTAGGACTCAGGGGATCTCAAAACGGATATTTCCGGTGAAAACTCGATATCGAAAATTTGGCACGATTACAATACTTCCTCTTACTAGGAGTAAGAGAAAGTAAAAAAAAATTCTGGTATGAAACACTCACACTACTTTCTCTGGGAGAGATTAGTGCCACTCTGCCAACCGAGATAGGTTGAGAATGATTATATTGTAGAGAGAAACAATACTACTGAATATATACATTTGAATTTTAACGTTTTAGATTCTTCAGGAGCAACCAAATATAATTTTATCAGAAAAATGTTCAATAAAAGAAATAGGGTTTATAATTGTGCATTTTAGTATTCCAAGTTTAATGGAAATCATTACAGTCGTTTCTGAGAAAATAAAAATAAAATAAAAAAATTAATAAAAGACTATTCTGTAAAATCTCACCTTCTGGTTGGCCAATTTTCTTCAACTTTGGTATTCTAGCAAAAACTTTTAATATATATTAATATTGTAACGCAGCCACTGGTGCCATCTAGGAGAGAAAGCGGGTACATCAAGTTCTCCTAGTGGCCGCTAGGAAGCGCTGGTAGAGCGCTCTAGCCCTTTCTAGACCCTTCTCCACCGGTATAAATAGTGGGACCTCAGAGAGTTTAGAGAATTTCTTGTTACAAACGAAGTGTACGTTTGTGAAAAATGTATAAAAAATGAACAATATGAATTTCGTGGTTTAAACTGTGAATTAATTATTATTAATTCAACAATATAATTTATTGTGTAAAACAATATATTGTTGTTTTTCTTATTGATGTTTAGAGTATTTTATCTAAACGAACCCACTTAAAACTAGTTGCAGTAGCTAGTTTAGAGGGAAAAACGTTACAATATTACGTATATAGGTGACAGAACCAAACATAGTATTGAAGTGATATTTTAGAAGAAATCCCCACTCTACTGTTCCCCCAAGACCCACAAAAATCCATTTTGGCAGAAAAATGGTTCAAATAAAAGTGATAGATATTTACATGTATAGATAGTAAATGATGTTTAAGGAAAATTGTTGGAGCCATTTTCGAGAAAAAAACTTTCAATAAAGTCAAACTTCCGGTAATGGTTTTTTTATAGACTTCGTGTCAGATGCGGCGATAATAATAATTAAAACGGAATATTTCCTGTGATGTTCCCGTTTTCGAGATATTTTATTCATTTCTCAATAGGCTTACAAAACATGTAAATCCCGTAAGTAAATCTCGTCGTCATTTTCGATAATTTGACACGATCGCAAAATACTTCCTCAATAACAGTAAGCTGTAATTTCGCATTGTACTCTTCCAATTTTTTGAAGATAAAGTAAATGTCTGAAACAGACCATGATTATAAAATGAAACACACACCTAGCACGGGCAAAAATCAAGTTTATATTTTATATATTCCATACCAACAGTTATTTGGAATAATTCTTTGAGTTTAAATTAATTTAAACTTGTATGCATAAGGAAAAGATGAAAATTAAATACTCTTCCCCCTTTTGTAATTTGTGCAATACAAAACCCGAGCCAACACTGATACAATACCTAGTTTAAATATAAGTAACATGTATCAATTAATTTTTAATTACTTCGTTCAACTAAAAAGTGAAATAATTTATTCAGCATATTTCACTGACTTTATTAGGTTATTTTATTTTTTTTTTATGTAATTATTTAGGTAATTTAAAACGCTTTTTAAGATTAAAATTGTAATTTTTAATTAAATTGGAAAACATTTTTTTTAAGTTAACAAATGTGATTCAATCACTTTAACTTGCAACATCATATCGTAACACCATCAAAATGATTACACAAAAGTTTCGGTCGAAATCCATCAATCGAAAAATGCGATTTTACTGAAAGATTTTTTTTGTCAGTTTTACGCAACTTATTCCAAAAACATCTCCAACGATTTTCGTTAAACTTTGTATACTAATAACACATATCAAAACTATCACTTCTATTTGAAACCATTCTCGGAGAAAAAATGGAGTTTTGGAGAATTTTTGTTACATTAAGCTTTCCTCTAAAGGATAATTCAGTAAAATGTATTATGCAGCGGCCATCTAGATTATTAAAACGTATTAAAGGTAGATTCACACAGACCCGTGCCGTGACCGGCCCGTGATTCCACCGGCGAGATTAAAAATATTCTTTTTGGAGTTTGAATAGTCTTTGTTCCTACTTGTCCGGCGCGTGAACGTGCTGGTGTAAACAGCGTTATCGCCGTCACCGTGTCGTGATTTTCAGATTCTTGCCGAACGATATTTTTATTTTTTCATGGCAGTGAAATTTGATTTTTTTCCCTTTCAAGTCTGTTCATTTATATCAGAGACATGAATGACGAAAGGCTAATTGAGTTAGTGCGCCAATATCCCGTGTTGCATGATCTGTCTCACCCAAAATACATGGACACAGACTTTAAGAATTCCACCTGGAATAAAATTGGAATAGAAATAGAAAGAAATGGTAAGAAATTTGTATTTATTTGTGATATTTTGTATTAAATTATGAATAGCAATATCTTATAACCAAGATTATAACTCTATTTTTTAAAGTTATTCATCTGCTTCACACAGTATACTTCAAAACTTACATTTTCTTATATCTAGGCATTTCATTAGCAAGGTAAAGACCCAGCATCAGAATTGAAGTATTCGGTGAATATTTCCCATACACGAAATGCATCTGTCATTGCGTTCCCTCCTTGCAAATGTAAATTTTGTAGTCTGTGACCCACACTCCTGAAATCAAATGCTTTTTCAAAATAACTTCCAATTTTGTCGACAGTAAGTCCATAAAACTTTGCTCCATCGTCCATCAATTCCTTGTATAGAGTCAACAAATTCCCCTTCTGTTGCTCGATTTTTCCATGCCTGATGGACCCACATCCGTTGATTTGTTCTTACTCTTCTTCATCCAAAATCAAAGCAATCATCAAAGCAAGTTCATCTTCCGAAAATATCGCCATACTGTTAGCGACACAAATGCACTGACAAAACGTCGGATGAAACTCTGTCGAGTGTGAACAGTAATCAATATAAAATCGAGACCGATGGAATCACGGGCCGGTCACGGCACGGGTCTGTGTGAATTGACCTTAAATTTGTTTTTAATAATCTATGGGCCGGAGCCTTCTCAGTACACTGCCGGCCTCCGGAGTAAATACTTCAAGTTTGAAGAAAGTTTGTCAATTATAATTCTATTAGCTAAATATTGTATGTCCTTATATAAGGGAAGATAAACAATTAATTAATTAACCATTACTTTTCCTATTTAACTATATAATGTCAATTTTCTTTATTAAAAGTAAGGTAATGACAATTTTTTCAGGCGGGCTTAACGTCCAACTACCAATTAGGTGTCGTTGATGGGAACGGAAGCACATACTATACCATTAACATTTTTTAAATGAATATAAAATTTAGCAGTTATACGCGGACTCGATCTGGGATCCTCCCACTTACAAGTCCATAATCATAACCACTACACCAACATTCGCGCCTAATTTTCTTATTATTTTCCTTATTTTTTTTAATTTAAATAAAACCTCCTCTTTTTTTTTATCTTATTCTAAGTGCAACATTTACAGTAATCTTGTAATTTAAATAAATGAAATTACTAGCAATAAAATGGCAATAATCTCATTAAATGTTAATTGAAGCAAGGCATGAAGAAGCAAAGTACCTATTTTCACGTTCTGGAAAGTAAGGTTTGCATTACTAATAAAAATGTAGTTCTTGATTCCATTTTACTTTAAATGTTACTTAACTAGGCAGACAGAGGACTATTACATTTTCTATATAGAATGATTCAGCATACTTAACAGTATCTAACATTAAAATACTTTTTAAACTTAATTTGAAAACAAAATTAAGTTTATTAACAACTAATTCTTCTTTATACATGTTTTAAAATTGATCTGTGAATTACTATTTCTAAAACCTGAGACTAGAATTGAAAAATTAAAAAAAAAAAATCGTTTGAGTGCTGCAGTCATAGATAACTTGCTTATCGCAAAATGGGATACGGGATATCTGGGAGATTTTTACTCGGAGAAGATTTTGATCAATAAATGAAGTAAGAAGAAGCTATATCTTACTAGTAGATCAGAAAAAGCGAATGAGAGAAAATTGACGTTGAGCCTGGGTAAAAAAAGGGGAAAAAACCCAGAATGAGATAATTTGATATCCGGAGTTAGATTAAAGAATAAATAAATAAATCTCAGAAAGCGGCTGGCCAAAGCATTAGAAACGGCTGAGTGACAAAAAAAATCCCTAGGTTTTCACCGTACAGCCAGTGCTGGATGGAGATGCAGGAGGCCTCTAATCTCACCATAACTTTAGTCGAACCACAAGGTTTATCACATAATCTTTGTAAGGTCCATATACGGTTTATATCAAGAATACGGTTTATATAGTTTCATGATATCTATATTGTTAGAGAATATAAGTAAAGTTACTCATATTGAAAATGAGTTTGTAAGTATTTGTAAAGCTCTTTTGTGCGATATTGATGGGCACTCCATTACTATATGGTCCAGATCTTTTCGCTCGTGGCATCTCTCGCATAATGGAGAAGGTTCTTTGCTTATTTTTGTGTAGTTAAACACTACAAACGGCATGGTTGTATTTCAATCTAATTATTGTTGCCGCTATATGCTTGTTTTTGGCCTAGCCCCATGGTTGGCAGTGGTTTTTGGTTTTCCCTCAGTAGGCAGTTACCCCTTGTAGAAGGCTCCTTTATCGGAACTACAGTACTTTCGTTGCCATATATTAAAGATGTGGCGCCTTATGAGTTATTCTGAACGAATTCCCTTTATCTAAATTTTTACTTTTGGTTCCATTGAGGAAGACTCTATCATTCAAACCCTCTTGAGTACTGTATAATAAATTTTGCTTGCATTTTTTTTAATTGCATATTTAATTTTTGTTAAATCATATAATGACTTTTATTACAGTTTAATTGTGAAGAAAAATTTATTGTCATGATTTTAAGACATAACGGATTTTTTTACAAATTTAATTTGAATTAAGAATAAAGAAATCCAAGAAAAGTATTAAACTTAAAATAATTCCCACAGGGTTCTAAGAGAGAAATGTCCTCCCTCCAGAGAGTTACACAAAAAAAATCAATTATTCTGGAAGAATAACTTTTAAGATTGTGAAAAAATGTAGTTTAAAAATGAATAACCTATTAATTCTTAAAAGATCCTATACGTTTTCTTTCTAGTATACCATGTATAATTAATATAATGGAATCTATGAATTTAGTTTTATTATATCACGTTCATTCGTGACTCTCCTGGCTATATCTCAGGTGTCTCGGAAATTATCTCTGATACATCTCAGGACCTTGTGGAGAGCCCCTCATTAAGAAGCTGTGTTGTAAACTAAACATAGTTTGATTACAAGCTATTATAACAAAAAATTGAAAATAAAAAAAAATTAATGGCAGCTAAGAAACAAAACAAAACCTTTTTCAAAAGTAAATACAATGTGTAAGATTAAAAAAAAAAAAAAAAAAAAAGATACCGTTCAGAAGATTGAAAACTAAGAAAACAAAGACAAAATTAATTTGTACAAATAAAAGATTATATACATATATAAACGCTCAAGAGGTATAAATTATATATAAAGGAAACAGAGCATGAAAGAGAGTGTACGATGTCATAAGGAGCTCTGTAATGGCAATCTGCATAATGGAGAGAGCTGGCCGGCCGGTACAGCAGTCAAGTTATGGAGGTAGAAGTAACATTAACAGTGTTGTGTTTAGTGAATCATGAATCCTATACAATGAATATATACATAAGAGTTAACCAATGTCTCTAGTGGAAACCTTACTGACTCTATGAATATGTACATACTAAAAAGGTGGATAGCATATCAAATTTAACTAACATAAAAAAGAAAAAGAGTGAAATTTGAAAATCTGGTGTAAATAAAATCATATGACTTTTTCTTATTGCACTTAATATAATTATAAAACTGGCACATTTTTCTTTAAAATTAAAATTTAACTCACTAACAGAGAGATGGAAGAAGAAAATTTATAGTCTAGAAGAGACCGCCAATAATAGTGCCACAAAACAAAAGTCACAGATTCCCTAGAACTCCGTACAATCAATTTTATCGGAAAAATTAATCAAATAAAAGTGATACGTTGATTAATAATATCTATGCAGTTAGTATTCCAAATTTAAGGAAAATCATCCGTGCAATTTACGAGAAGATTAAAAAAAAAAAACCTAATCTCTAATGTGAATTAATATTATACAGATTGTGGAACCATACATTGTACTGAAATATTACTTTATACGAGGGTAAATCAAATATAATAAACCGGCCTTCTTCTTAGTGTCTCATCAGGCCGTCCCAAACAAGATTGGTTTTGTTTATCTCTGTTCTGTCGGCAGTACAGCCATGACTGAGCAAAAGGTTACATGTTATTGTTAAGTTTTTAACTAACGAAGGTGTTAAACCAAAGGAAATTTTGACTCGATTACAAGCACAGTTTGGTGAAGGTACCCTTTTTCTCGGACCCAAGTGTTTGATTGGGCTAAGAAGTTTATAATGTGGATCTGAAAGTGTAGAAAATCAAGGTCACGATCGATGCCAAAGATCAAGTGTCACAGATGACAACATCCGGGCTGTACGTAACCTTACTGAAGGTGACCGCCGCATAAAAATCGATGAAATCGCTTCAGAGATAGGAATCAGCCATGGTAGTGCTTATACCATAATTACAGAGCATCTTGGCGGCTTCAGAAAAGTCTGTGCTCGATAGGTTCCGAGGTTACTGGGCCACAAATCAAAAAGAAGTCAGAATGCAAATCACTGAGAGATTTTTGAATCAATTCCGGCAGGAAGGGGAGTTGTTTTTGAGCCGCATTGTGACATGTGATGAGACGCGGGTGCACCACTACATGCCGGAATAAAAAATGGCGAGTAAGGTGTGGCGAAAAAAGATGAAGCAT
Organism: Triatoma infestans; assembly: GCA_011037195.1. Classification (NCBI taxonomy): domain Eukaryota; kingdom Metazoa; phylum Arthropoda; class Insecta; order Hemiptera; family Reduviidae; genus Triatoma; species Triatoma infestans. Next base: position 63,531 of record JAAEAF010014482.1, on the reverse strand, counting down.
TCCCTGTGAAGGCAAAAACCCTCTCTCTGCCGGAAAAGTGCTCGTGACTGTTTTTCGGGACTGGAGGGGAGTTTTACTCGTTGACTTCCTATACGCACAATGAATTCCGCCTACTTCTGCCAGCTGTTGGAGTCAGCGAAAGCCGCCTACAGAACCAAAAGACGGAGTATTCCAATCAGAGATGTCATCATGACAACATCAGGCCTCACACGGCGACTTTGACAAAGGACAAATTGGTCGAACTGCATTGAAAAACCCTTGATGAACACCCCTTCCTACAGTCGAGATTTATCTCCCTGTGACTACTTCTTGTTTGGGCCCTTGAAAGAAGCACTGGGAGCAAAACTAATTGGAATAAGAGAAAATCGTACTAATGTTCCACCACAGTACACATAAATACCTATCACTTTTATATTTCAAATATTTTCCCGGAGAAAACACAATACCAGTTATCTCTCCTCTCTCACTTATTTGCTCACTCTCTTTCTCTCTCTCTCTCTCTTATATATAGGAATCATCAACGTATATATAATAAGATTTTACTAACAATTGATACTAATAATAAGTTTTTCTACCAAAGATATTTTTTTTTTGTGTCTAATAATTAAGATATAGTTGTTGTTGAGAGTGCAATGACATTCGGCGCAAGTACAACGTCATGGTCATCCAAGCATAACTTCTTTCACAGGAGAAAAAAGATTGTTCAAAAACATGCACCTAAGATTTAATTTTAAAAACATTCTTAACTAGCTGCAAAACAATAATTTTTTCAGAATGTGTTTTAATAAATATTCATTTAGGGAGATAACTTAAAGAAAAAAAAAAAAATCTGCTCTGAAACACTCACACTGCAATGTACACAATATTATAAATGACAAAGTTTCTTCAAACTTCTAATGTTATACAAGTATGTTTTAGTTGTCTTTAAAATTATACCAATGGGTGAATCTAAACTTAATAAAACCACTTTTTTGGGGGAAAGTTTAAAAAACTTACCCCTCACCCAAAACTCCCCAAAAATCAACTTTTTCGGGAAAAAGTTTTCAAATAAAAGTGATATAAGTATCTATATTTATGGTGTGGGATTGCCTACTTGCCCTCACCGAGATGGGTACTCGGAACCAACTGACACTCGCCTGGGGGCGGGGACATGCGGGGTTCCTGGGCAATGAGAGGGCGGATGCCCTAGCGAGGGAGGGATTGCAGGATACCTTTATAGGCCCCCGAACCCTTCTGCGGCTTGTCCAGGAGCCACATTCAAACTTCTATCAGGGGTTGGGTAGAAGAACAGCGTCTGCGTTCGTGGAAGGGAACACCAGGACAGAGAGGCAGGCAAAGCTCTTTATCAAAAGACATTTGCCTAAATTTACCAGAGACCTACTGAGCCAGACCCGAAGGGATATAAGGTTAATTGTGGGTCTACTAACAGGGCATTGTAGGCTGAACAGACACATGCACCACCTACAACTTGCGGATAGTGCGGTATGCCGATTCTGCTAGGTAGAGGAGGAGACATCCTTTGTGAATGCGCCGGCCTGGCGAGGATTAGGTTTCTTCAATTGGGGACGGGCAATCCCGAAGCTGGAAGCTTCATGACGGAGCCGCTCTCAGCTTTGCTAGGACTGATTAGGAGGGCAAGGCTGGGGGCTGTTCTGTAACGTAAGGGGATCCACAGTAGACCTCGATTTGTAGGTCGCAGTGGAATGAGGCTCAACCCCCCCCCGTTTCTATTCTATTCTATCTACATTATAGTTAGTCATAACAAAATTTTATGAAATTCATTGGTATTTTATCGAGGAAATCACAGAGAACTAAAAAAAAAAAACTGTTCAAAATAAGCACTTCCACTCATACTAGGTTTTCTTCAAACTCCGAATTTTGGCTACATATTTAATTCTAATTAGATTAGATTAGTTAGACCTTGGGGGTAGGGAGAGGACTCCAATCCAGACACCGCAGCCACCTTATTAAGACTTATTGTGCCAACAATCCCCTTATGTCTAGTAGAGGAAACCTCCTCTCTACATGAGTTCAAGGACCTTCTTGCAGTACGATCTCCTTTGGTTTCAACACGCCAAAGATATTGTATCGCAATTTGCCGATTGCAACGCAGTCGTACAGCAGATGAAGGCCGCCTCCTCCTCTTCCTGACAAATCTGGCAAGGGGTCCGAGTTTATTACCCTCATCTTGTGCAGATGTTTTTCTGAACCTACCATGTAAACAGGCCCGCTATCAGACAAATCTGCTTAGATCTAGGGTTTCCCTGCAGTAACGGCTGTGTTCCCTCTGAGTCCATTCCCTCAGAGACGCCCTAATTCTAATTAATATTTACTTAATTGATGGAGTAGTATAATAAACTAAATTTAGCACATTAAAGAAAAAAAACATAACTCCGCCCCTCTCCTAAAACAACCCCCCCCCCCCCCCCTTAAATGAATTTTTCCAGAGAAATGTTTCAAATAAAAGTTGTAGCTCTTAATATGTGTAGTTGTTATAATTATATCAAAGTTTAAAGAAAATCTTTTGAGCTATTTTCAAGAAAATTGCAAAAAAGTGATAAATCCATTCAGTAAAGTGGTATTTCCGGTTGTGTAATTTGTGGATAGCTACACATATGCCATTTTCTAAATAAAAAAAAAACACTTTTTCGTACTCTGTGTTAATTGGAGTAAGAGAAAGTAATAAAATGATAAGAGATTTTGCGAAATTACGGGGAAAAAGTATCTCAAAATTGACAAGAAAATTTCGTATGCTATTTTTGATATCTTTGGTAGATATTATTATATCTCTGTACAAATGATTAAAGTTAAAAAAAAAAAATGCATTAAAAACTGTAGTCGTGTGACTTGTTTTACATCACATCTTATGATATGTATAAAATTTTATATTAAAATTTATTTTGTAAATTTATAAATTAATAATCACTGAAATTCCTTTTCAGATATTTATAGTTAATTTTTTTTTACCATTAAACAAACAAACCAAAAAAATTATCGCCATTAGTTTTAAAAGTTAAAACTACTTTGTCTTCTAAATTAGAATGGAGATATTATTATTGGGTTTGCAATTTTTTTCACATCACTTCTAATAGCTTTCTTTCTTCACAAATAACCTGTGACAGTGTATGTGGGGGGTGGGGGGAAGGGGACTAAGTGCTGTTAGATTTACTTTGTCAATAACCGTGACATATGGCCGTATAGAACAGACCTTGACAGAGACATTTTTTTTTTAAACATTTATTTTGTTTTGTTTTTGTTTTTATTTTTTCCAAAACCACGATTTATTAAAAAAAAAAAAAAACAAACAAAAAACAACTTTCTTTTATTAAAATTAAATATTCAATTTATTTTCTTCAAATTTGGAATAAATTCACTGAACATTTAAAGTTTACCATGAGATTTCTCGTTCATCTATGTAGGTGGCGGCTGAACTGTGCGTTAGTATCTTTTTTATTTTTTAATTTGATCCGAATCATTAAAGATTCATAGGATCCGAAGTGCGAAGAAGCAGACATTAAATGAATCAAAAGTTAGTTATACCCACCTAGGCCGGACTAGGAAGAGGAGTTTGATTCATATAAATAGACCGACAGTAGAACAGTCGGGACAGTTTTACAACAGTACATCTAATCAGCAACCTATCTACTTACTCTCTCATTATTCAGCCAGTCTAGTCTGTCTCTCTATTATTCTCTATGCTTTTAAATATAATCTAAGAATAGACACTTTACTGTATAAGTTTAATTTTTATATATTTATTTTTAGTAGATTGGGTTGGAATAGGTTGTATGAATGTGTGTGCGAATGAAGTGTGGGAAGGGGGGGCTAATACCGTGGCAGGGTTGGTAAAACTCTTGATTTCCTGCTACCGCAAGATATCTTCGAACATTTCTCGGGAGCCACTGTTTTCTAGGACGGGTGGGCCTATGTCGGGTTTGGCACCCCGACTCGTGTGTGAATGTGGACACAGTTTTAGGATCTTCATAGAGTGTGTGTGAAGAATATTAGAGTCTCCACTCTCTTGAATGTGAGTAGCGTAATTGTGTTTTAATGGATAAATGTATTTATAAGGGTAAATGTACTTATAAGGATGAATGTGTATATAAGAATGAATGTATTTATAAGAATGCAAGTTGTTTTTAATAAGGATGAATGAATTATTTAAGGATGCATTTTTTTTTTTTTTTTAAATAAGGATGAATGTATTTATAAGGATGAATGTACTTACTAGGACAAATATAAATGTTACATAATCAGAATTAAGAAAATAATATATTTATGACTGTGCTAATGAGTTAGCAAAAATAGAAGAGTAAAGTAGCGTTAAATTGAATTTAAAAAGGTAAAGATACTATTTGTTAGTTTTTTTTGTTTTTTTTAATTAGAGTTCATTCGTTCCAATAATATAGATGGTTTTACTATAAGGTAAATTGACTATTAAATATGTTCAGGTGCCAAAAGTACCATTGATGTTGCGCAACTTTCAAAATACAAAAAAAAAAAAATATTATTCTCTAGCTATTTAATTGTAAAGTCCTTGCAGCAGTTTGTGTGTTCCACACAAATTATTTAATTATTATACAGTGTTCAGAATATCATTACTTTATTTCTAATCTCATTCCTAAATTTATTCTCTCTCCCTCTCACTTCCATTATACTACTAAAAAATAAAGAAACTGTTTTCGATAAAATTGCAGTAAACTGAAAAGATACAAAAAATCATAACTTTTATCTGAATACAATTTGCATAGTTGTGATTCCATTATTCCATTTCAAGTATTACTGATCATCTAAGGAAAATGAATGTATTTCTATTATGTAAGATACAGTCTGTTGGCCAACCTTTGTTACAGAAACTCCTGTATTTCTTATAAGAGAATAAATAAATACATAAAAAATAGTTCTGATTTATTTAAAAGCTGATATGAAATCTACTCACGCGACTATTTCTTATTGCAATTAATATAATTATTTAATGGACAAGTTTTCTATAAAATTGTAATATTTATTAACGTTTAAATGGGATTGCACAAAAAAAAAAAAAAGGTGTTAGAGACTATCCAGTTACAAGTGAGTGCAACTAATACAGGATATGCCCTCTGTGTCAATTAATGAAGCTTGTAGTGATAGTTTAAATTTTAATCTAACTGACATGTCCCACAGAACCTCCCGAAAATTCAATATCTATCTGGAAAAATGTTTCAAATAAATGTTACAACAGATTTGCTACTCTGCAGTGTTAGTATTTTTATGGAGAAAATCGCCGATAAGTGAAAATAATTAAAAAAAAAAAAATAAAAAACAATTTCAGTACATACGCACTTCTTTCATATTAGTTTTTTCAAACACAGAATTTTGGCAACATATTCAATTCTAATTAATATTAATTTAAATGAAGGAATCGTATAATAAATAAACTAAATTAGCACTTTAGAGGAAACATAACCCAACCGCTCCGCCAAAAAAAAAACCGCCTTAAATGACTTTTCCCAAAAAGAAATGTTTTCAATAAAAATTGTAGCTGTTTAAATATGTTTAAATTAAATAAATTAAAATTAATATGTTAAATATTAATACTAGGCAAGAAAATCGTTGGAACCATTTTTGAGAAAATCGCCCTTAAATGGAATAAGTCAAGTTTTGAACTTTCTGCGATTTTTCATTTTTGAGCTATGCTATTCACATACAACACACACACCATTTTCTAAAAACCACTTTTTCAGAATTAGGGGATCTGAAAATATGTATTTCCAGTAAAAATTCGATATAGAAAAAATTTGACACGATTCACCAACACTTCCTCCTACGGGACTAAAAGAATGTAAAAAAAATTAGTGTGAAGTACCAATCTCGAAAGTTATTATTATTTGCTTTAGCTGGTTTTTTATCGGCTGTTGATCCTTGTATACTCCTTTAGGATGATTAAAAGAACCTTCAATGCAGCCACAATATTATATTTATTTTCTTATTGTTTAAATTATAAAGTCTCCCAACGTTTCATTAACACTTAACATGTCATTTTCATTGGGATGCTAGAATATTTATTTATTTACACATTTGCTTAATTTTGTTAGAAAGCTGAATTTATTTCTGAATTTCGTCGTTGTAGATGGACGACAAATTTTCACTGTTAGGGAAAACCACATCTATTAAATGCACAGTTTTCTTTTTATTATTATTATTATTATTATTATTACTATATATACTGGTACGGAGAATGGCATATCTCCTAAAGGACTCTTTAGGTAAGCTTGTGGCAAAGGCAAAGGCGAGCGAGTATATAGGGCAGGTTTGGCGAGAGCGATGGAGAGAGGATAGTAGAGGTCGTTGGACAGCCCGCCTCATTGAAGACCCGGCTGCCTGGGCCGAAAGATGCCATGGGGAAGTAGATTATTACCTGACCCAACTTCTTACCGGCCATGGATACTTCGCCTCGTATCTGTATAGAATGGGCAAGAGGTCAACGCCGGCATGCATTTTCGGGGACTCGAATAATGATGATGTATATCACACTTTTTTCGAGTGCGCGAGATGGGAAAATGATATGAGGAACATACAGCAGAGGGTCGGCCTACTTTCACCGGACAGCATTGTAGATAAAATGATGGCTACCGAGAGATCGTGGGAAGAAATTTCCTACTACGTTAGACATGTGCTGTTAGCTAAGAAGCGAGAGCTGGACCGCCGCTGACACGGACTAGGGAATTGTTGTGTATTCACAGGGTGTGCATATATACGAGGCACCACTCCGAAGTAATGCTAATGGCGGTTCCGGGGTGGACTTATGCCTGTGGAGGAGGGGTTTTTAGTGGGTGAAAGTCCCACACATCAGTTGATATAGAGTATCTCTCCTGATGAGCACAAGCCTTTCCCCTTCTTAAAAAAAAAAAAAAACAAAACAAAAAAATATATACTGGTACGATCAATGCGACCAAATAAATCAAACTTATATTCCAATAATAATTTTCTGCATTTTTCATTTTTTACTTTTATATAAAGCAATAACTGAAAATAAAAAAAATAACATTCTTTTTTTTTCTAAGAAAAAAAACTTTTTCAAGGGAGCAGTTCTAAAGGAGTAATGTGAAAAATGAGATTTTTCAAATATCAAAGTAAGGGAATTAAAAAAAAAATAAATAAATAAATAAATAAATAATATAAAGGTGGAAATCAATTTCTTCAACACAAGTGTGGAATTTAATTTACGCAACCTGCTTTATCAAAAATAATATCAAGGCAATTTAACTTCCCTGAAGGTTTACTAGCATACTAATTTAATTAATAAAGGAAATATGATGAAACAAAAATAAATATCGATCTTTCTTTTAATTAAGTAATATAATTCAATTAGGGAAATTAAAAAAATGTGGTATGTAACAGCACACAAATTTTCTCTTCCTATAATATATGTAGATATAATTCGCTAATTCTCTTCAAACTTGGTATTATTACTTAACATGTATAGATCATATAAATATTATTTAGGACAAAGTATCAAAACTATAATAAAATGATACTTCTGAGAGGGCAAAACAAGAATTTCAATTTTCACAGACAAAAAGTTTCAAACAAGATATTCATACTTAGCTGTAACAAATTTAATGAAATCCGTCGGGTATTTTTATGGCTAAAATCATAGAAAGTTGAAATAATTATTGTTCAGTAAAAACAATTTTAAAAATAGTCAACCTATTTTTTTTTTTTTCATTAAACTCGGAATTATGGCAACATATTTAATTTTATTTAGATGATACAATTAAATAATAAATTGAAATAGAACTTTAGTGGAAAACATATAATCCCACACCTTCCGCTTAAATGAATTTTCTTATACAGAAAAGTTACAAATAAAAGTTGTAGCTCATAGTACTGTGTAGTTAATATATCAAAGTTTAATGTGAAAACGCAAAAATTTGAGAAAAGTGTTACTTCCGGTTGAGGAATTTTGTGAGCTAACTTCCTGTTCGGAATCCCCATGATGTTATCCACAACTTTCTGCGATTTTTCGTTTTTGAGCTATGCTGCTCACATATACACACACACAGACAATTTTCTAAAAACAACTTTTCCGGTCTCAAGGGACCTCTCAATACGTGAACTTCCCGGTGAAAACTAGATATCGATCATGTGACAAGGTTGCAAAATACTTCCTCTACAACAATTAGGTACACAAAGTAAAAATTCCTTGGTGTTTTTCTTTTTAAAAATCACAAAAACCTAAACAACTTCCAGCAAAGTCACACTTCCGCTTAAATGATTTCTCTACAAAATGAGAATTCTGACAATATTTAATGTTTATTAATACTACGTAAGTCATAAGAATAAATATACTGCAATGGTACTTTTGAGGAAGTCAAACATCATCTCACCCCCTGAATAACAATAAAATAAACAATAATAACAATAAAATGAATGCTCACATTTTTTTTTTTTTTAAACCACAAATTTTCTTTTAATTTCAAGTTCTGCTCCTATATTCTAACATAAAATACAGAGAGTAATTAAATTGTAAGGAGGCTGTAGTGTTTAGTAGTATGTTCGAGATGGGTAAAATACTTCGGTTAAGTGTCTTTTAGACTAACTGAACCCTGTATACATTAAGTGACAAACACTGCAAGGATTTTACACTGTAATATTATAGAGCGAGTGAATGGTAGCATGAGAAGAGAATGACAGGCTGACTGGCAGAGTGAAAGTATTGCATTTTGTCGGTTTGATGGTGATTCAAATAATGATCCCATTTTTAAGAATCACAGGGTCTTATATAAACAGCGGCAGTATTAATCCCTCTCTCTTGAAATTCCCCTTCCAGTTCCTAGATGCACTCCATAGTTTGTATACAAGCTTGAGGGAAAATTGCAGTGAACTTGGAAGTGGAGAGTAATTACAGCACATTACAGAGGCTAAATAACTCCAAAATTACAAAAAACTGAAAAACATTCCTTAAAGTTGTATTTTCTTTAAATTTGGAATTCTAGCTAAGCTTGTAATGTACGAGGTGTGTAAATTAAGTAATGAGACTGATTTTTTATCTTTTTTTTATTCAAATAAAATTACAATTCAACATTGTCCCCTTCAAAGTAACTACCTTGGGAAGCCACACAACGCTGAAGACGATTCTTCCATTCGTCATAGCAGTGCTGGAACTCGGATACTGGAATAGACTTCAGTTGGTCGGTTACGGCTGTTTGAATATTCTCCAATGTTCCAAAATGACGTCCCTTGAGGTGATTTTTCAATTTGGGGAACAAAAAAAAGTCACATGGACTCAAGTCGGGTGAATAAGGAGGCTGAGGAGCCTCAGGAATGTTATTACTGGCCAAATACTCATTAATAGAAATCGCGGTGTGACACGGAGCACTGTCGTGATGCAACACCCACTTGTTTTTGATGTTTGGTCTCACACGCATGACTCTTTTTCGAAGTCTCTCAAGAACTTCTCGGTAAAAATGTTGGTTTACCATTTGGCATTGAGGCACAAATTCTTTGTGAACGATTCCTTGGCTATCAAAAAAGCAAATCAGCATGCATTTGATTTTTGACTTGCTCATTCTTGCTTTTTTTGGCCTTGGAGAGGTTGAAGTGTGCCACTGCATGCTCTGACGCTTAGTTTCTGGGTCATACTCAAACACCCAAGACTCGTCTCCTGTAATAACACGTTCCAAAAAATTGGGATCGTTTTCAATTGCTCCCAAAAAGTCAAGGCTCCTTTCCTTTCTGATGTCTTTTTGCTCTTGTGAAAGATTTTTCGGAACCATTTTTGCACAAATTTTTCTCATCCCCAATTCATTAGTCAAAATTTGATGAACGGTTGTGTGAGTCAAATTCAACTCTTCGCCGATCATTCGGACTGTCAAACGACGATCTGAACGCACGAGATCGCGGATTCTGCCAACATTTTCGTCGGTTCTTGAAGATGAAGGCCTTCCGCTGCGAGGCTCGTCTTCAATTGATTCCCTTCCTTCTGCAAACGACTTAAACCACCTAAAAACCTGTGCTCTCCACAAAACATTGTCTCCATAGGCCTGGCACAGTTTTTCAAACGTTTCCGTTGCACTGTGCCCAAGTCTGAAGCAAAACCTGATAGCACAACGTGCTCGTAATTGATGTCACTCATTTTTAAAACGCACTGAGAAAAAACCTTGGTCACAAAAAGAGTCACTACGGACAGTGCAACAACTCTAGCATTTTCAAATTTGCACTGGACGTGTATCAGATGTTTACTTGCCCTACCACGCATGCGCCGCGTCTCCAGTGTTGCCAGATCGAACACTAGAAAATCAGTCTCATTACTTAATTTACACACCTCGTATATTAATTAATATTATATAGGTAGCAGAACCATATATTGCACTGAACTGATACTTTAGATGAAGCCGTAATACTACTGTTCCCCCAAGACCCTCAAAAAACGATTTTTCCGGGGACAATGTTTCAAATAATTGTGATAAATATTTATATTTCTATAGATAGTATACGATGTAAAAAAAAAATATCTTTGGATTCGGTTTCGAGATAATTACGAAAAAATGAAAAAAAAAAAAAAAAAAAAAAAAAAACATTCGTCCAGTAAACACACTTCCGGATGATATATATTGTTCCGAAATTTGGTGTATAATCCAATCCCGATGACGTTACCTAAATAGAATATCAAGTTTTCGTTGAATTTCTAGGATTTTTCGTTTTGTTTTTTTTAGATATTTTGTTCATAAAGCCCCCCCCCACACACATTTTTTGGAACTCTGGGTAACTCAAAAAAAACTTGTATATCCTGTGAAAAAATTTGATACGGTCGCCATATTTCCTCGTACTAGTTGTTAGTGGGAATAAGAGAAAGTAAAAATGATGTAAAAAAAAAAAAAAAAAAATTGTATTTGACGCCTTTTTATCTTTTTCTACTAAAAAGCTGTTAAAAGTAACAAGATAAAAATGCTCTAGAGAGAATGCCGCCGAGGTCTTTTGTAAAAGGTAAATTACTGTACATACAAAAGCTATGGGAAGAGTACGACGAGTGGCCCTGTCACTATATGCAGCATCAGTTTATGTATACCTACAGTAGGGTTGTTATCTCATAGCAATGGGAATTTTTATATTTTGGGAATAACTATTATTCTTCATTTTTTTTTTTTTTTTGAAAGTCATTTTATGTTTTTTTTTTTTAAATATATTAACCACTATTTTAAATTTATTACTGAACATAACTAGTTTTTAAACTGTACAGTTAAAATAAATAACTTTAGTATGCCGTTTAAATTTTTAACGTTAGATTTGGTGTAAGTCCGAAAGCCTTCACTCAGTATGGCTATGGTATTTTTTACTAACTCTTATTGCGATCTAGGAGGGAGGAAGTACCGCAATTATGTCAAATTTTAATTTTCAGATTCGAGTTTTCTACATGTTTTTAAAACTTCCTTGAAAATGAAGAAATAGTTTTTTTTTTTTTTTTTATAAAATGATCAGTGTGTGGGTGTGCCCCCCCTTTGTGGGGCCAGCATAACTCAAAACCTAAAAAATTGTAACTTGATATTTTATTGAAGTATATTACTTAGAGGAATTAACAATATAGCTTTAGTCAAAACTGGTCGAAATACTATTTTACGTACTTTAATAGATTTTTCAGTTTTTTTTTTTTTGAGATTTAGTCGAAAACGGTTCCAAAACTTTATCGACTATAACCAATGTATTAAGAGAAAATCGCGCGCGCGTGTGTGTATTACAATAGAATTTTATTTTTATGGAAGATTCTTCTCGACCATTCTTATATATGAAGGAAAAAAAAGATTGTGAGATTCGATCTTTTTTAAAAAAATAAGAAAACTTAAATTCTTGCCAACGTTTCGACAAATATATTGTCTTTTTCAAGGCATAGAATAAAAACAAAAAAACTATTAAATAATCTTCAAAACATAACAAATTTAAAAACTTATTTACAAAATTTGGAAAATAAAAAGTTGAGAACACTTCAACATCACAGAGAATAAGGACTCAGAGACATAGAGAATAAGGAGAACTATTCTCAGTGATATTGAAGTGTTCTTAACTATTTATTTTCCAAATTTATACATAAGTTTTTAAATTTGTTATGTTTTGAAGATTATTTAATAGTTTGTTTTTTTTAATGCCTTGAAAAAGACAATATATTTGTCGAAACGTAGGCAAGAATTTAAGTTTTTCTTATTTTTTTGTAAAAAGACCGAATCTCACAATCCTTTTCTAATTTTATTTTTACTTCTAAGATTGTACCAGATATTCGAAATTCAATTTTCATCAGAAATATATGATTTGAGGTTCCCCCTAAATATACAGGAAGCTTTCTAACAGCCACCATCAGTGGTATTCACCATAAGACACGAAGATTTCGAACAAAAATTCATCAAGTGGAAGTGCGGACTTTACTAAATGATTTTTTTTTTTTTCAGTTTTTTGTGAATTTTTCTTATACGATTTTCTTTAAACATCATATACTATCAACACTTGTAAAATATATAATGGAGTTGATGAGGAGAGAAATTGGGATTGATTAAATTAGACGAGATATGAAGACACTGTTATAATATAGCTATAAGTTTACACTAACTGTACTGGACTTGTAATGATTTTATAGAATAAAATGGTGGGAGTAGAGATATGACACGATGATATGTATGGTTGAATCTGATAGATAGATGTCTAGATCTCTCACTGGCTTATATACATGTTCTCCCCACTCTAGCCTGCTTAAGTCAGAGAGTACCAGAGAGAGTCTGTTTTCTCTTGGTCAGGCTTGTGTTCTCTCTCTTGCCGTTACAAATACGTATCACCTTTTATATGTAACATTTATGCTTCCCTCTAAAGTATCAGTTTATAAGAGTTTTATCACCTACATATAAAATTAATACACATTAGAAGCATTGGTAGAATTCCAATTTTAAAGAGCATGTTTAACCGGAAGTGCTAATTTTTATAGAATAAATTATTGATTTTTTTTTTTGAATTTTCTCGTAAACGGTTATAACGATTTTCTTTAACTTGGAAAGCTTGCTGCATAGATAGAAACGTATCACTTTTATTGGAAATATTATTCTGAATCAAAATTGATTTTAGAGAAGTATTAGAGGTCTGCCAATTAGTTTTAGTTTAAATTAACAAATGATTAAAACAAAAAAAAGGCTACGCTGGCGACTGATGTTCGTTTAGTTGGATGTCCAGGATGCATATGAGAACAATATCGGACGCGAACAACTTCACTCCTCATTGACTGGACTGTAAAGAGTTCTCGAGTGGGGGCTGAAGACTGGTGTGGCCCTAACCATTTATAGGGGCGTAATAGAGAATGTCGCAGCGTACGCAGCTGCCTGTTAGGCCGACAAGCTTGACATGCGGTCGTACAGCGGCACACTGTTGCGGATGCAACGGGCCATTTTATGCTCTGTAACAAGGGCCTACGCGACATCTTCCACGGCTTCCTTACCGGTCGTCGCTGGGGTGTTGCCGCTTGATCTCCTTGTTGAGATGAGAGCCCTTACCTATAAGTTTAAAAAAACGGTCAAGATTGTCCTTAATGGTGAGGAGCTGTCCAGTCAGATGCCTACTACTCTTGCAAGAAATAAGATCCGAGAGTATGAGATTGGGAAGTGGCAAAGACGCTGGGATGAGGCAGAAACAAGAAGAATCACATATGAGTTCTTCCCAAATTTGCATCGCAGACTATCGATACGGTGGCTGCAGCTATCCCAAACCGTAACGCAATATTTCACGGGTCACGGGGAGTTCAATTCCAAGCTCAATGAGTTGGGTTTGAAAGATTCCCCGAATTGCGAGTGCGGTGAACGGGACACAGTGCATCACGTTCTCTTCCGATGTTCTCTCCTCGACGAGGCAAGAATCCATATGGAATTCAAGCTGAAAAGGAGTGGAGAGAATTGGCCGGGAGAATGTAAACAGTTGGTGAAAAGTGCTCAAAATTTCAAAGACTTTGCTCAGTTTGCTCGAGAAGTAGCGGTAATGCGCCGGACTAGACGGCTATGTAGAGGTCCGCCTCCACGTGGCAGGGATGGAAACTTGCCTACATAGTCGGCAAGGCTAAGTGACCATAGGCACCGGTTTTGGCGCTATGCGCTAGGTACGGCGGCCAGGAGTGTGCTGAATTTTGAATTTTTTGTAAAGAGATTCTACAAATTTCAAAGCAAGTTGGATCGGAAGGTACACTCACTATTTGGTCAGCATCCCTTCTACTGAAAAAAAAAAATCCGATGTGAAACACTCAAACAACTTTCTCTTAAGTCTAATTAGTACAATTTAAATATAACACATTTTCTTTAAAATTGCAACATTTACTTCCGGCTGATGGATTTTATCCTTTCTATTACTGTAAAGTTTTATCCTTGTATTACTGAGTAAGTGAAAGTAAAAAAAACAACTGTTTTTTAACCAAAAACCATTTTTTTTTAATATTATTAATAAGAAATCTGTGTACAAGTCTACTTGGTAACTAAATTTCTTTAATTTCTGTTTAATTAAAGCGGGAACAATAATATTGTACGTATGAACATTCCAACCATCTATTCTCAAAAAAAATTCCATAATTCTATATAAATATTAAAATAATAATAAATTCGCGATCTATGTTTATAAATAAAAAAGGCATGTTTCAAGATTTGTATTTAAGGAATTTGAAAATGTACAGGAATTTTTCATTAAAAACTCTACCCATTGCTCGCCAGTAAAATTCCTCTCCATTTCATCACCAGATTGCCTCTTTAAAAAACAATCAATTATATTTAAATAAAAGGAATTTAAATGTAAATGAAAATTGTATTCTATTAAAGAATGTACAATATATCTTTAACAAGAGATATTGACAATTAATTTAAAATATTTCTTTTATTACTAATTTACAGAATAAATTCCATGTCATATGAAGCGTTCATAATGTTTGTACACTTACATATGGGCAACTTGTGAAATGTGAAATTAATTAAGAAAAAAAAAAAAAAAAAAATCAGCAATGTAATTGAATATTACAGAGTCTCAATTATGTAATCATGTAACATAATAAATATTTTTATTTTTGTTTATTTGATGTCAAGGCTGAATTGATTCCATTTTAATTGACTGCCGATTAATCAACTTCCCAACTGTTATTTTTTACAAAACGGAAGGAAATTAATATTAGTTCAAGATTTCTCTATCTTTAGTAGAGAGAGATATATTGGAAACTTTAACAGTTATGTTAAGTGAATTACACACGCTAATATATATATATATATCATCTATATTTGTACAACTACTGCGTAACACTTCTTCTCTTCCCAAATACTCATTATTGAAGAATATGGGCAAGTTAGCCTCAATATGTGGCATAATAGAAAACCACTTAGGAATATCTACCCCGATTCAAAATGGAGTATTCACCGTAATGGTTAACAAACTGGACCATCTTCAAACCTGTGAGTTATTAATTTATTAATTTTAAAACTCTTGGAGATATTGGCACTATAATGGAGTCCTCCGCAATCACCATCAAATTCATCGCCATACAAAAAAAGCCCATTATCAGGCCGGCCGCGCATCGAGGCGACACCTCTTTGGGCCACCAAGCGCACGCCAACTATGCATTAGCTCGCCTTTCATGCCCAATGCAATGTACTGACGAATGGGTTTCAACTTCGATAGCGAATCTACTACCAAAAAGTTGTCTCTAGCTTTCACGCCCAATGCAATGTACTGACGAATGTGTTATAACTTCGATAGCGAATCTCCCACTTAAAAGTTTTCTCTAGCTGTAGGAGAAATTGAATAAAAGCCGACCAACTGAAACTGCGCAATAATCAGTCTCACCAGATAAAACAACTGTTGAAAGACGAACAGTAGCTAGATCAAATTTGACGAGTTCACAAGTCACAAGATAGTTTGGTGAGACATTTTTTTAAAAAAAAAGTTGAATGTACACTTTTACATTAAAGTTGTTTGATTGGCCTTTATATTACAAAAACTAATGGACCCGTCATTGTAGTTGCTGGCAATTTAGAGGCAACCATAAAGCCGTAGCTCCCCTAGAAACCCTTAAAATAATATAATATATTTTAAATTGGAAAAAATTGAAACTGGCCAGCATATGTAAATGTGGACATCAATTAAGCCGTTTTTGAAAAACATGGCCATTTTTTTTATAACATATTTAATAAATACCCTATGCAATGATATAAAATGGTAAAAGTCTGTAATACTGAAATCGCAACTTATCATCAATAAAAAAAAGGAACAATTTATTATACCATAAAATATTGTTAAAAAGATTGTTTAAATTTTACTACAAACAATGTCTTTATTTAAAAAAGCAATCTCATTGTTAAAACAGTTATATAAAGCTTAAAATAAAATAGAATCAAATCTGATTGAATGAACTAGAGAAAGTGGAATTGTTTTATCGTGTGTGATTTAGAAACACAATACTTTATAGCATAAAATAGGATATAAGATAGACAGGTAAATATCGCAAACATCCGCACCACATAGTAGCAAAGAAGGTTACAACACGGTGAGAGAGGTTAACAAATGCAATAACCTTACAAAATCAGGTATGTGTTTCTATTTTATATATATATATATATATACGAAGAAACAGAGAGAGAGCTTTACTATCAAAGCTTTGTAAAGGTTGAAGTGCGTGCATTGATTTATTAACCTAATTTTATAGTAAAGTGTTTGTTATATCTATGTGTATGTGTTAAAGCAGGGTAAAGAGTGGGGGATAAGTTTAGCTTATACATATATATAAAGTGTGGGCAAAGTCAGGGAAGGTGGTAGTAAGTAACTGTGCCGTCAGTATGGTTTGGGAAGAGACAAATTGTCTGTGACAAGTATTGATTTGAATTTACGTGATGTGCGGAAGAGGAGGCGAAAGGTGTACGCTTATATACATAGGTAGAGAATGGGATGTAAACATAGTTAACAGACAGGTGAAGGCCGGTAAAGCATAATCAAACCGCCAGTTGTTGTTAGACGTAGCCGGTATGGGATATATATACATATATATAGCCTAAGTCTAACAATAGTGTTAGACCAGTGGCCATGGCTTTAGGGATGGCCACACAAGAAGGGAGAGATATTGGACGAAATGGATGTGCACACATAAAGTAAGAGATAGTAAGAGGCTCGCTATAGTTTTCCTCCTCAATAGACCGGCCCAGCGACCACACCCTTAGCGTGCACCCAACTATTACTTAACGCCAGGAACTTATTCCCCTCCGGTACTACTTCCTTTTCATTTATCTAACTCACCCCTTTTATTGATATTGCCACTACTTACTTTTCTTTTTTGCTATAAGCTTTTTTTTTTTTTGTCTCTATCGCACACTATCTAAAAGTTCGTTCACACGGCAACACCCCTTTCTCGTTCCCCGGTGGCTCTTCTTAATAGTGGGAATCACTATTTCTACTCACGAAATGTTCATTTCTTTTTTAAGAGACACTCCCCGCAACGCCTTAAAAAAAAACCTCCACTATTTTGTCCTATACAACAGAAACCACTCCATCACATTACCTAATTAGACATTTTTAATAAAGCAAGAAGCCCATTAGCAGTAAGGGCGGAGTCCGGGCCTAACAACAGACAACATGCAATTAGGATAATAGCATCCTAATATTTGTAAAACACTAACGTTAACCTTGTAATGCCATAATGGATTGGACTCTAGTCCATTTAGCAACACAAAAAAATGGAAGCAAAAAAAAAAAGAACGGAATATTTATCTTCATTTTTAGATTCCTATTGGATAAAAAAGTTCGTCCAATGCCAAAGTAATAAAACATTTTGTGTATTAATAAATTAACAATGTTTCTTTAAAATAAATCTGGTGAGGAACACTCACACAACTTTCTCTTACTCCTGTTAATATAATTAAATAAATATATACAATGATATACGAGCTGTGTAAATTAAGTAATGAGACTGATTTTCTAGTGTTCGATGTGGCAACACTGGAGACGCGGCGCATGCGTGGTAGGGCAAGTAAACATCTGATACACGTCCAGTGCAAATTTGAAAATGCTAGAGTTGTTGCACTGTCCGTAGTGACTTTTTTTGTAAGCAAGGTTTTTTCAGTGCGTTTTAAAAATGAGTGACATCAATTACGAGCAACGTTATGCTATCAGGTTTTGCTTCAGACTTGGGCACAGTGCAACGGAAACGTTTGAAAAACTGTGCCAGGCCTATGGAGACAATGTTTTGTCGAGAGCACAGGTTTTTAGGTGGTTTAAGTCGTTTGCAGAAGAAAGGGAATCAATTGAAGACGAGCCTCGCAGCGGGAAGGCCTTCATCTTCAAGAACCGACGAAAATGTTGGCAGAATCCGCGATCTCGGGCGTTCAGATCGTCGTTTGACAGTCCGAATAATCGGTGAAGAGTTGAATTTGACTCACACAACCGTTCATCAAATTTTGACTAATGAATTGGGGATGAGAAAAATTTGTGCAAAAATGGTTCCGAAAAATAACATTCAGTAATAACAAAATGGCCAGTAATAACATTCCTGTGGCTCCTCAGCCTCCTTATTCACCCGACTTGAGTCCATGTGACTTTTTTTTTGTTCCCCAAATTGAAAAATCACCTCAAGGGACGTCATTTTGGAACATTGGAGAATATTCAAACAGCCGTAACCGACCAACTGAAGTCTATTCCAGTATCGAGTTCCAGCACTGCTATGACGAATGGAAGAATCGTCTTCAGCGTTGTGTGGCTTCCCAAGGTAGTTACTTTGAAGGGGACAATGTTGAATTGTAATTTTATTTGAATAAAAAAAAAATTAAAAAATCAGTCTCATTACTTAATTTACACACCTCGTACAATGTATAATATATTATATACAATGGTGTATAGATAGTATACGAAGTATAAAGAAAATCGTTGGATCCATTTTCCAGAAAATCATGGAAAAACTAAAAAAAAAAAAATCCAGTAAAGTCGTACTTCCGGTTGATAGGTTTTCCCGCCTGAAGATTTTCGTGCCAGGTGCAGTGGTAATAAATAGCTAAAAGGAATATCAAGTTTGAAGTTCCTGTGATGTTTCGTATTTGTGATATTCTGTTAACACTCACACACAAGTAGTTTTGAGTATTTTACAGCACTTTTTTTCTTTTTTTTTTTGGTGCTAATAAAATGATTTGATATTTTAATTTGGGATTATTTGTTTAAAATTGAGAGTCTCGCTCAGTACCTAGGTCAGACTAAAGTGGTAGCCTCTATTTAAATACAACAGTTCATACAGCTGTTACAACGCGTCAACAACCTTTCTCTTTACTCATTCTAAATCTCTCACTACCATTTTTTTTATATTCGTGTAAAGTTCAGGCAGTTTGTGTTACTTTTCTTCATTATACAGTGTTCTGCATTATTTCCAGTTTATTTATCTCTCTAACCTAATTCCCAACTCCTTCTCATATAACCATTATATTTATAAATATGGATGGTGAAAATAGTGAGTTTATAAATGGTTTATTTTGTTTAAAAGTGTTCAGTTAAAATTTTAAAAATCATAACTTAAAAACTAAAGAAAACAAAGAAATATTTTATATTATATATATAAAAATAAGCTTATTTACAAGACACACTGATAAGAGTAAAATATACATTCTATGAGGTAGGTTTTTCATTTCCTTTTTGACGGCATACAGTTACTTTTCACCAAAATATACCCCCCTCCTCTCTCCTTCCCACTATTGTACATCGTTAATAATGTTTTCAACAAGTCTTTCATGTCGTCATGAAAAGAATTTTTTTTTTTTTTTTTTTTTTATCACCCTGCTGGAAAGTTTCTTTTCATTAAAGCGGGGCACCATTCATAATGGACTTTAGCTCCACGTACAATGTGGCGGCAGGAGGCTCCCTTAAGGTCAAATAAATTTTTACTCTACTAAAAAAAATTCTAAATGAAGAATAGGAAGAATTCTTTATATCTTTTATAAACTACAATTATTATAACAATAAAGAAACCTAAATATGAAAGTTAAAAGTTTCATATTTAAAAATAATCTGGTATAACAACCTCAGACGACATTCTCTTAACATACAACTTTATACAAGTTTTTTTTTTTTGATCAATTCTATTTTCACATGCACATTATTATTCACTTCCTTAAAATAAATATAGAGGTAGCCGAGGGTACAAGTTATAGCATCCATATCAAGTGTAATGGATCCAAAAAACTATATTTTATAAATTTATTTTGAAAATATTAGTAAAGGCAAAAATGTTTAAAGTTGGCTGGCTGGCAAAGGGTCAAAATGCAAGTACAAGACACCGTTACTGCAGAGGTCGGAGAACTCGGCCACTCTTTGTCTTTTAACCCCTTCTATTTTAACTATTAAGAGAAGCATTATTTGAAGAAGCATTCAATCAGTATTCATTCGAGATAGAACATCATCAATGCCAGTTAGTATTACGTGAACATTTGAGTTTAAATTAATCTAGCTAAATTGCAAGAGTTTTATATATATTTATAAGCTTATTATTGTGAAGAATTTAAACTCATTTTGTGATAATATACCTATTTATTTTAAAATAATAGCGACTTCTTATTTATTTCTTAATATATCTCACTTTTCTTAATATAGGTGATAGAATCGTGAACTGTATTGCGACTTTAATGTAGCTGCTACTAGATAGATAATAGATCATTTTTATCTTCCTTTAAAAAGTAATATACGAGGTGTGTAAATTAAGTAATGAGACTGATTTTTTATCTTTTTTTTATTCAAATAAAATTACAATTCAACATTGTCCTCTTCAAAGTAACTACCTCGGGAAGCCACACAACGCTGAAGACGATTCTTCCATTCGTCATAGCAGTGCTGGAACTCGGATACTGGAATAGACTTCAGTTGGTCGGTCACGGCTGTTTGAATATTCTCCAATGTTCCAAAATGACGTCCCTTGAGGTGATTTTTCAATTTGGGAAACAAAAAAAAGTCACATGGACTCAAGTCGGGTGAATAAGGAGGCTGAGGAGCCACAGGAATGTTATTACTGGCCAAATACTATTTTTCTACTACTATTTTTCGGAACCATTTTTGCACAAATTTTTCTCATCCCCAATTCATTAGTCAAAATTTGATGAACGGTTGTGTGAGTCAAATTCTACTCTTCGCCGATCATTCGGACTGTCAAACGACGATCTGAACGCACGATGTCGCGGATTCTGCCAACATTTTCGTAGGTTCTTGAAGATGAAGGCCTTCCGCTGTGAGGCTCGTCTTCAATTGATTCCCTTCCTTCTGCAAACGACTTAAACCACCTAAAAACCTGTGCTCTCGACAAACATTGTCTCCATAGGCCTGGCACAGTTTTTCAAACGTTTCCGTTGCACTGTGCCCAAGTCTGAAGCAAAACCTGATAGCACAACGTTGCTCGTAATTGATGTCACTCATTTTTAAAACGCACTGAAAAAACCTTGCTCACAAAAAAAGTCACTATGGACAGTGCAACAACTCTAGCATTTTCAAATTTGCACTGGACGTGTATCAGATGTTTACTTGCCCTACCACGCATGCGCCGCGTCTCCAGTGTTGCCAGATCGAATACTAGAAAATCAGTCTCATTACTTAATTTACACACCTCGTATATATATGTATTTTGTTTCATCAATTTTTTTCATTCAATTAAAAATATTATGTCTATTTAATCATAACTTGTGCGTTATATTGAAAAATACAAAATATCTACATTAAAAATTTTAATAAAATGTTTTTTTTTTGTTTTAATTATTAATTTTCACGTAAATATTACTCTGTACCTACTAACTTATTTAATGTGACGTCTTTGCCAGCTTCTCTAAAAATATAAGGGTAAAAAGTTTCTTTAATAAAGAATTAATAATCTCCTTAGTGATTTATGATTTAATTAAAAAAAGAAAAAAAAAAATTCATTTAATAAAAAAATGTAGGAAAAATAGAAAAAGAAATAGACTAAAAAAAATTCCCAGAATGAAAAACTTATAACCTAATATGTAAGACATTTCAAAGTTTGTTTCAATCAAAAAGTGTCAAAAGTTCGTTGCAATAAATATGATTGAAAAGAGTCACTGAGATGGCTCAATAAATATCATTACATATTTGACATTGTTTGTCTATATTATGTCACAATGATTTGCTTAGTCATTAATATAAAAATGTCCAAACTGAATCTCTGTATATTTGAAAAGTTGGTTTTCATTTGGCCAATAACAAAAGAAAAGATCTACGAGGCGTCTAATAACTCAGTGAGAGAGAAAGAGAATAATACAAATAAATTACAAATTCCCAAATTAAAGTTATTGCAATAAAATTAATAAAGTTCTATTGAAATAAGAGGCCCTTAGGAAGAAAACATCTGGTTTACGAAACCCTCATTTAACCAATTCATACAATTAAAAATTACTTCTTTAAAACTGCAATATTTAGAAACGTTTAGATGAGTTGGCCTAAAAAAAAAAAAGGTGACGAGGATTATACATATTTATCTGAGTGGGACGCTGGGAGTGCCCTATATCTTTCTAAACCATGTAACGTCAGTTTAAATTTTTACGTAACTGTGGTGGTTGGTTCCGCAAAGCTGGAAAGCATCAAGAGATATTTTCCGTGATAGCCTGCTTCTTTGTGTGGTGGTCATCGGCCGGTTTCGGGCGTTCGCCCACATAATCAGGATGCACTTGTCAAACAGTAGTGTTATAACATAGATTTGCACAGAGCAAATTTAGTTTATACTACTTAATATTTAGTTTATCTAAATTCGTTTATATTTAGTTTATACTATATAATTTAGTTTATACTAGCAAACGCCCGAAACCGGTCGATGACCACCACACAAAGAAGCAGGCTATCATGGAAAATATCTCTGATGTTTATACATAACTCTGAGAGTCGTCCAAAGTCCCGCTATAATACATATTTTTACTTTCCCTTACTCCTGGTAATCGTGTCAAATTTTCGATATCGAGTCATCAACGGAAATATCCGTTTTGAGGTCCTCTGAGTCCAAAAAAGTGGGTTTTAGTAAATAGTCTCTGTGTTGTGTGTGTGTGTATGTGAACAGCATAGCTCAAAAGCGAAAAACCGTAGAAAGTTCAAACTTGATATTCCGTTTAGGTATCACCATGGAATCTGACAGTACGTTATCTGTCAAAATTCTTCAACCGGAAGTACCACTTTACTAGTTTTTTTTTTTTTTTTTTTTTTTTTACTATGTTGCTATTTTCTCAAAAATGGCCCCGACGATTTTCTTTAAACATGGTACATCAACTACACATACAAAGAGCTAAACTTTTTTGAAACATTTCTTCGGGAAAATAAATTTTGAGGATATTTTTAGGGGAGGGGTGGGGTTACGGTTTCCTGTAAAGTGCTATTTTAATTTATTATAAAATCCTGTCATCTAAATAAAACGGATGACCGGAAGTGAATTTACTTTACCAATTAACTAAATGATATTTTCATATTTTCGCGATTTTCTCAAAAATGGCTTGGACGATTTTTCTTGTAACTTCTTATATATACTAAACATGCAAAGATCTGCATCTTTTATTTTAAACATTTCTCTGGAAAAATTCATTTAAGGGCACTTTTAGGGGGAGGGATGGGGATAAAGCTTCCTCTAAAGTGCTATCATAGTTGATTTTATACAATTCTATCATCCAAACAAAATTAATTAGAAATAAATAGATGGCAAAAATTCCGTGTTTCAAGAAAATTAGTAAACAGGAAGTGAGTGGCTTTTACTGGACAGTTTTTTTTCAGTTTTCGACGAATTTCATTTTAAAATTTGGTACACAAAATTATAAAATTTGTCAATTATAATTTTTAGAACTGGAGTAAGAGAAAGTTGTGTGTGAGTGTTTCACACCAGATTTTTTTTTACTCAGAGTATTTCGAAATATATATTTCCAGGGAAAAACTTGATTTCGAAAATTTGACACGATCGCAATACTTAATTTCACTAAGAGAGACAGGAGTAAGAAAAAAGTAAAAATTAAAGGAGTTCTGCGCTAAACTATATATATCCGGATACTCCGGTACACGCATTTGAGTCCGGTATGCTACCACTGAGCTAAATACCTTCCTATAGTAACAGAGATAAACTAACATTTTTGTCTGAAACATTTTCCTAAGAAAATATACCTATTGCTGTTTTATTAAGTTTAGATTTTTTTTCCGTTCAAATAAAATTGAAGATAATAAAACATTTAATAAAAATTATAAATTATTGTCAATAATAACGTAAATTGAAGTAAGAGAAAATTGTGTGAGGATTCAGATCTGATTTACCCAATAATAATATTATTTTCTCAACGCTCGAAAAAACAATAAAAAAAAAAAAAATAATTAAAAATATAATTTCTAAACCAAACACAATATAACAATTGCAATCTTCATTATAAAACACTTCTATTTCTGCGTAAAAAAAAGAAAGAAATACTTTTAATGGACAATAAAAACCGAAATGATGATAATCCATTGTAAAACTAGGTCTATTTTATTATTACTTTTTTTTTTTTTTTTTTTAATCATGGCGGCAATTATTTTTTTATTTTATTTCTATTTATAACAATGAGAATCTAAATTGAATTAAAATTTCTTTATACTGTGGTCACAATTTCATTTTCATATGTAATAACCTAGAATGGAGTATTTTCATTAACGAGTATTGCATACTTAATATGGGGGGGGGTTGGGTTACATAATTTTAATAAATTTCACTTCATTAAACTAATTGAAATTAAAATGGCCGCGCTATATTACTCTGTTTTTTTTTCCCCCATGTTGGAGATAATCTTTTTTGTAATATTAAATTACGTTCTTTTTTTAAAAAATATTCGTGACTAAAATTATTAACACAAACAAATATAAAAAGTTAAAATTTATTATTGTTAATTTTGTGGAAATGTTTTAAATTTTTCACTTTACATCATTTATTTATTTATTTGAGCATATTTTAACAAAACATTTTACAGTTATTTAATTAGATAATGCAGCGTAGATATGCTCGGGTCAGTGTTGAAGGAAAAATTAATAGTTATACTTTATTTTTTGGCTTTTATCTTATTTCATATATTTTCATTTTCTCTTAGGTACTCGAAGTTGTGTGCTACGAGGAAGTGCTTACTGTAGGGTAGACCCGATATGCAGATATCCTGGTCTTCAGAAAGAGCAGCAAGTTGGCATATACTTTGGATCCAACAATTAGATATGAGTCTAACAATCCGGATCTTGCGGAGAAAATCGACATGGAGAAGCGGCGTATCTATGAAAAGTGTATCGCCTACTATCATGGAAGTATAGAGAGCAACTTTGGTGATAGTGTTCCAGGTCCGGGGACTCTGGTTTGGTTCGAACCAGAACGGCAACGTTTCACGACACGGTCGGTATCGACCAGAGCAAACTGACATCGCTCAGTGAGATATCATTCTTATAGACTCACTAGCGATTATAGAAAAACCATATTTATTAATAGTGACAAATGATCTTTTATTAGGCTTAAGTTGAGGTTAAGTGTTTGCTTCTTTTTATTCGCTCACTCAAAATGTGTATAC
Organism: Triatoma infestans; assembly: GCA_011037195.1. Lineage (NCBI taxonomy): Eukaryota > Metazoa > Arthropoda > Insecta > Hemiptera > Reduviidae > Triatoma > Triatoma infestans. The sequence continues at coordinate 37,990 of JAAEAF010014482.1, read as the reverse complement.
GAGGTGTGTAAATTAAGTAATGAGACTGATTTTCTAGTGTTCGATCTGGCAACACTGGAGACGCGGCGCATGCGTGGTAGGGCAAGTAAACATCTGATACATGTCCAGTGCAAATTTGAAAATGCTAGAGTTGTTGCACTGTCCGTAGTGACTTTTTTTGTGAGCAAGGTTTTTTCAGTGCGTTTAAAAATGAGTGACATCAATTACGAGCAACGTTGTGCTATCAGGTTTTGCTTCAGACTTGGGCACAGTGCAACGGAAACGTTTGAAAAACTGTGCCAGGCCTATGGAGACAATGTTTTGTCGAGAGCACAGGTTTTTTAGGTGGTTTAAGTCGTTTGCAGAAGGAAGGGAATCAATTGAAGACGAGCCTCGCAGCGGAAGGCCTTCATCTTCAAGAACCGACGAAAATGTTGGCAGAATTCGCGATCTCGTGCGTTCAGATTGTCGTTTGACAGTCCGAATAATCGGCGAAGAGTTGAATTTGACTCACACAACCGTTCGCCAAATTTTGACTAATTAATTGGGGATGAGAAAAATTTGTGCAAAAATGGTTCCGAAAAATCTTTCACAAGAGCAAAAAGACATCAGAAAGGAAAGAAGCCTTGACTTTTTGGGAGCAATTGAAAACGATCCCAATTTTTTGTAACGTGTTATTACAGGAGACGAGTCTTGGGTGTTTGAGTATGACCCAGAAACTAAGCGTCAGAGCATGCAGTGGCACACTTCAACCTCTCCAACGCCAAAAAAAGCAAGAATGAGCAAGTCAAAAATCAAATGCATGCTGATTTGCTTTTTTGATAGCCAAGGAATCGTTCACAAAGAATTTTTGCCTCAATGCCAAATGGTAAACCAACATTTTTACCGAGAAGTACTTGAGAGACTTCGAAAAAGAGTCATGCGTGTGAGACCAAACATCAAAAACAAGTGGGTGTTGCATCACGACAATGCTCCGTGTCACACCGCGATTTTTATTAATGAGTATTTGGCCAGTAATAACATTCCTCTGGCTCCTCAGCCTCCTTATTCACCCGACTTGAGCCCATGTGCCTTTTTTTTGTTCCCCAAATTAAAACACCTTAAGGGACGTCATTTTGGAACATTGGAGAATATTCAAACAGCCGTAACCGACCAACTGAAGTCTATTCCAGTATCCGAGTTCCAGCACTGCTATGACGAATGGAAGAATCGTCTTCAGCGTTGTGTGGCTTCCCAAGATAGTTACTTTGAAGGGGACAATGTTGAATTGTAATTTTATTTGAATAAAAAAAAAGATAAAAAATCGGTCTTATTACTTAATTTATACACCTCGTATATATGTGTGTGTTTTTTTTTATTTTACCTTATTTTTATATGACTTATCCTTGTTGATTGATTGGTACGCTGTGTTCTCTGCAACTCAACCTAGTTGAGCAGCAGCCTCACTTAGTTTTTTAAAAATAAAGTGTATTGCTCTAAGAGACATGATTAAGTATTAGCAATCTTTTCTGAATTTTTAAAATTGTCTTTTCAGAAATATATGTATTGAGGCTCAATATAAAAAAGTTCAGGTGAACTCTTTTAGATCAATTAATAGAAGATCAATTGTATTTACAATTCATCAGAGACATTTTCCGTGGTAGCCTGCTTCATTTTGTGGTCATCGACCGGTTCGGGCGTTCGGCCCATTTTTCAGGATGCGTTTTTTCAGACAGTGTGACAACACAGACTTGCACAGAGTAACTTAGTGTCACACTGTCTGAAAAAACGCATCCTGAAGATGGGCGAACGCCCGAAACCGGTCGATGATCACAAAATGAAGCAGCAGGCTACCACGGAAAATGTCTCTGATGTTTTCCAGCTCTGCGGAACCAACCACCACAACAAGTATTTACAATTCCCCTCTAATTTATTTTACTTCCTCTTACTGCAATTTTAATACAAGAATGAAAATATTGACAATATTCTTTAACCTTTGAATTTGATTCAATTGCCCCAGCAATAGATGTAGGTGGTGGTGGTGGTGGGGATACATTACCTGCTCTCCAGGTAGTACATTGAATGATTGCATTATAGTCCAGACAATAGAGCCAATAAATATTTGAACAAATAACATTTGAACTTTAATGCAGTAGATTTCTCAGAAATACTGATGAAATAAATTTTTCTCTTAGGAAAATGTTTCAAATAAAAGTGATAAGTTATTTATCAGACAGATCGTATATGAAGTTTAAAGAAACTCGCGGGCGGCGGGGGAAAAAACCTTTCAGTAAAGTTCCACTTCCGGTTGATGGATTTTGCCCCAAAACTTTCGTGTCAGCTGCGGTGGTAGTAGGTAAGTAACTAAACGGATTACAAAGTTTGAGCTTCCTAAGATTTTTCGTTTTTGAGATATTCGGTTCACATACATACATATACACCATTAGCTATAAATCCTTTTTATTTTCGTTTTCGGGAGAAAAATCAATTTCGAAAAATTGACACGGTTGTAATACTTCCTCTTACTAGAAAAAGTCAGAAAAGGATTACTTGAAATTGAAGGAGAGAGAAAGAATTGTCGTAAAGAATTGTCAGTGGGGCTGCTCGACAATGTCAAGTTGCTAACACATAGCTTACCAATCAATCGAACTGACATAAACAAAGAAAGAGGAAACAATACATTATTACACAGATTAAATCATGAAACAGATAATTTGGTTTTGTTATTGTTTTCCACTTTTCGACAACAGACGTGTGTGCGCAAAGTCTATCTGTAGATGTGGTGGTTAATGATGGCTAGAGAGTCTATAATAATCTCCTCCGTTACCCTCGGCAATATATTCGGGTCTACACCGACCTCGTCCCAGAATTCCACCGTTTTCTTTGGAATAGTCCCCCGAGCACCGAACCATAGACCACGCACTTTATAGTCCTGTTCCCCAAACATATCTCTATACTTCTCGGAGAGATATGTAATACATTTGCTATAAATGGCATGCTTTTCTGTGTCGACCTTATCCCCCTGCTGTGGATCGTTATTTTCATAACGCACCGTCGGATCAATGATGTACGCTAGTCTGCTGTCCCTTTTAAAGGCCACAATATCTGCATATCGCGCAGAGCCCTCATCATCAACAGCGTACACTTCCTCAAAGCAGGTATAATCAAGAGCCCTAAGAGACTCTGCGATCGCGTGCTTGACCCTGTGATGCCGCCTAGTCACGGAGAAGCATATTGTGTGGACAATTTCCAAGCACCTGTGCCGGTGTTTCGTTCTCTCTACCGCATTTGCGGCACACGGGTCCAATATCTCCTGCTGAACTCGTGGCAACTCCGGGAACGCCCTTGAGTGGAGCATAATTTATGTTTAATTTTATCGCGTTGGTCCATTCCGAGCCTGAGAGCACTTGCTTATTGTAGATGTACTTATTAACTTTGGGAGTCTCCCTGAAATGACAGGCTCCTATCCCTTGCCATTTGCACTTCATCCATTCGTTAAAGGACTCTTCTCTCAGTGACTGGCGAATCCTTTTCACTGGGATATGGTCCCGGATGTCCTCCACCTCAATGCTGAGGCGGTTGACACATTGGCCAACTTCCAACTCAAGGTCAAAAATCCCTTGAAATTGAAGGTCTCGAACTTTACCGAGTTTCTGGGAAATGGACAGCTGTTGCAGTAGTGCCTCCCACTCACACCTAAGCAAACCCAGAAGGTTCCTTTATCGAACCTTGCTAAATCAAGGGGTGCATCCAAAATGGGTTAGAATTATCTACAATATGTATAAAGATTTAGTGGCACGAATAGTGATGGATAGATCTGGTCCTAATTTTAGATTGGCTAGAGGTGTTAGACAAGGGGACCCAGTATCCCCCAACATATTCAATGCTGTCCTACAGCAAGTTTTTAGAGGATTAAATTGGGAAAAGGTGGGCATAAATATCAATGGAAGCAAGTTGAACCAGTTGAGGTTTGCAGATGACATTTGCCTTTTCGCTTCTTCAGTGGACAAACTATTCTGTATGATAAAGAAACTTGTACATTAAGCAGGAAATGCGGGGTTAAAGATAAATGTCAAAAAACAAAACTAATGTCAAATGGAGTCAGGAAAATGTTTTACTATAAATGGAGAGAAAATGGACTGGGTAGAAAGTGCAGTGTACCTAGGACAACTGATCTCTTTTAGAAATTAAACTACAGAGGAAATTAATCGGAGGATTTCTATTAGTTGGAAAAAGTATTGGTCCATTAAGCACATTTTTAAATCTAACTTGAATATGACTATCAAGAGGAATGTTTTCAATGCCTATATAATTCCCTGCCTTCTTTATGGGGCGCAGACTTGGTCCATGACTAGAAGAAATTAGCAGCAGCTAAATACCACGCAGAGAGCCATGGAAAGTAGTATTCTGAATATTAAAAGAAAGGCTAAAATTAGAAATACTGAGATTCAGAAAAAGGCTAACTTCTTGCAAGTGGCGGAAATCGCAAAAAAATTCAAGTGGAATTGGGCGGGACACGTGGCTCGAGCTAGAAACTCATGGACAAACAGCGCTACTGATTGGTGGCCATTGGATAAGAAAAGGAATAGAGGCCGGCAATATTTAAGATGGAGAGATGAAGTTCAAAAATTCGTTGGATCTAACTGGACTTCTAGTGCGAGAGACAAAACTAAGTGGAGAGAGTTGGGAGAGGCCTTTGCCCAGATGTGGGCCTAATTCCGAGAAATAATTAATTTAATTAAAGAATATTTGATTATGTATTTAATTTATTTAGTTTATTTTATCTACTATCTAATAAATAAAGAAAGAGGAGAAGATATTATTTTAAGTTTTGTATGGAAAATTTTTTTGGAATAAAGGCTTTATTTATTTATTTTATCTATAAAGCCTTTATTTATAAAACTTTAATCCACCACCTAGTAACCTAGGTGGTGGATTAAAGTTTCCTTCCGGGCAAAATCGATTAATAGGAATTTACCACACTCGGAATAGATTAAAAGTGGGTGCGGTTAGCTAGAGTGAGGTCATGGCGATCCCAATTGGTCTATTGCGGCACCTATACTCCTTAAAAGTTCATTCTAAAATTTTCTATATATATATTTTATTTTTTTAAAGCTTTTGGGGTTTGAAATTTTTGGGGCAACCAAACCAAGACATAACATAGAAATACACAAGCAAAACTATTCTCCAGTCAGGCCTACGATTTTACTACAACTGTGTGGTATAATTAGTCTGGAACACCCTTAATGATGCAAATAATCTTGGTTGGAATAATTCTACACAAATCTAGACTATTCATATAAAGTTTTGGCATAATTCTGACTAAGATTTTCCAACCATTTGCTTGTAAAAACACCCATGTTTTTGTCATTGCTGCATTGAAGACATTTTGCCATAGGGGAAGGTGGGGCTTGTTGTTACAGTGTAATTTTTAAAAAAAATCAGCTGCGAGATGCACTTCCTATGTGGTCAAAGTTGAGAGATATGCGAGAGTGCTGTTTGCTGTAACCAGTTCCCGCTAAGATTCTGTTGCGAATGGCGGTATTGTGTGACTTTCCACGAAATATCATAGTGAAGGGTACATTTTATTACTGAAACCGAAAGCTGTGATCTGAAAACTACTGAAGGTAAAGGCTTTCATACTTATGCTGTTAATTCATACATCTTTAACAATAATTTGCGTCAATATTCTTTGACCTATGTATTTACGGATTAATTAGTGCAATAGCATCAGTGGGGTTAGTTGTTACATTGGGTGGAACATGTTGTTACACTTTAACAACTTGCCCCGACTGCAAATCTTAAATCAAATCTCGGCAGTTCTTAAAAGAACTGAAGCGAAATACAAGAAAAACGAAAAAGTTGGCAATTCTAACAAAAAAAAAATTTGTCTCTCCAAAACTTCGAACAAGAATAAAAAAAAATAATGTGCCATTATATGAATGGCAAAAATATGCCAAAAATAATGAATCAAAAAAATAAAGCTACTATTATTATTAAAAATAAAGATCTGTCATTTGTTTATTGAACATATTTCAGTTTTATTTCCTTAAAATAAACACCCAAACCTATATTGAATACATCGTGTAACAACAAGCCCCACCGAAGAGAAGAGCACGTTGTTACACTATGCGCATTTTAATAGTGTTTGAATGATGAATGGTTAGGTTAGTATTTTATCTTTTTTCGTGGGGATGAAAGAAAATTTATAAAAGTATTTCAACCCCTTTAGTTTAACTTAGGATTAGCCTATTATAGAAGGTGCAGGAACATATGTTCAAAGTACTGCACCCCCTACTTAGTTTGTTCAATATCCTCCTTAAATAAAGTCATATAACTAACTGTTCTAAATATCTATGAAAATTAAAGTTACAAATAGAAATGATGCTTTTGGTTTTTGTCCAAATCACCCCCCCATCATGTTCTAGAAGTTAAGGGATGACACAATAATATTCCACACTCCCTCTCGTCGACTAGATCGATGACATAAGTGGGGAAGTGTGGGAAGAAGAAAATTAACAACCAACGGCTCCACCCTACTTTGCTGAGCAAAGTATTGTGGTGGCTGCCAAATAAGGTACTGGTGTCATCCCAGCTCGAGTGGCATACGGATTGGAAAGATGTATAATTAATATGGGGCGCTAATGACCACAGCAGTCGATGCGCCAAAAAAAAAAAAACAAGCACCACCTTCCCCTACTACAAAAAAAGAACTTCTCGACACATGAAGGCCTTTGAGAAAAACTTCACGATTAAAGCAATCCACACTCCGTCTTATTACTTTAACGAAATTTTCTTTTTTCAATCGTCGGTGATTTCCTCATAAAACAGTTTCAATAAGTTTCTTAACCCTTTGGAATATTTACTTACTAATAAAAGGGTAAGTTTTCGTATTTCGTAATTATATCCTGGGTTAATAAGGTGGTCTAATTTCAATTCTGAATGGATATTCTTGCACGAAATTAGCAAACCTGACAAAAAAAACAAGCAAAGCAGATTTAGAATTTCACCTAGAGAAGGAGATTTAGAATTTTTGCTTTACCCTCCAATTTGGGATTTATTGCACTAACTAAGTTTTTCGCAAATCAAACAAACGAAGAGATTTATTTATTTTTTTGCTTCGATCTCTTTTTCGTAATTTCTTCTATAAACATTCTTCGTTAACTCAACAATGAGGTGCAGTTTTTTTTTTTACTTCTTCGGGAGAGCAATTAAAACTATCAAAATACAAAAAAAAAAAAAAAAAAATAAGGGTATAATTTTAAATTCAATTTTTCGCTAACTTTCATTATCTTCTACAGTTATTCTTGAAAAATAATAACGAAACTAATGTACTAGGGGGGGGGGTTGCTTAAAAAGTTATGAAATATAAATAAAATAAAACGCTGAACAGACTCAAAATTCTAAATGGATAAATAAAGATAAAGAATAATTTAATTATTTTTAAATAAAATAAAAACAAATTTCTTAAAAGTTAAATTAATAATAAACAATAAAAGTTTTGATACGAGCAAAAATGAATTATGCAATAATAATAATAATAATGGTGGAGAATATTAATTAATAATATAAAATAATAAGAATAAAAACAACAAAACCCACTTACAGTTCAAGTGAAAGGAGAACACACCATACCAACAATAATAATAACAACAACAACAACCTAACAGACAAAGGTGTTACGAAGTTCGTTAAAACAAATGGGGGAGAGGTGAACCAAAACTGTTACACAGTATACCAGGGAGAAGATACGGTTTGGAGAACAATAGAGGCCAGCGCTTTTTGATGACGATGTCAGCAGTACCAACTACTACCAAACAAAACATTACCCATGAATAACAACCCCCATCCCCCTCCACCAAACATATTCACACCAAAACCTTTTTAAAAATACAATATAACACCAACAACAAATATGAATAATTAAAAATAATTATTAAAGAATTTATTATACATAACTCTACTCTTTTTTAATTATTACTAATTAGTTTGTTAAAAAAATGAAATTAATTATGAAATCTGCGAATATATATACTTTTCTCAAAAGAAAGAAAGAAAGAAAAAAAAAAACTGACCCACTTAAAGAAAAAAATAATTACATTTTCCTACTAAAATAAAGAGAAAAAAAAAAATCTTTATAAATGTTTAATTGAAAGTAGAGGGAGAAATATAAATATGTTAGTAGGGGAGAAGATACAAATTAAGCTTTTAAGTATCACTTGAGAAATATGTATCCATTTATGGAACTCCACATTCATTTACAAAAATGGCTGATGTTCACTTAGAAAAACTACAGATACGTGTGTAATTCCTAGAAAAGCTGGCTATTAAATGCCAACGTATTTTACAAATATTTAAAAATCTGTTGTGGCTACATTCACACGACTTACTCTCATTGCATTTTAATATAATTATAAAACACTAAATTTAGGGAAGAAAGTTCCACTTTCACACACTAGTGAGTTACATACTACTTTATCTCACTTGTGTGTAAAAGTAATATTATTCAACTCTAATAAGCCCGGCATCTAGAGGCAATATGCGAAAACAAGATCAAAGCAAATCCCAGATAGTGGATTTGAGGTTATACCAAACCGAACAAAGTTACGGAGAGAGGGAGTATTTGATTTGAATTAAAATACATTCTCATATTTGCACGTTTCCTCCCTTACATTCTCTTACTCCCTCCAGTATGAGGACGTATTGTAATCGTGTCAAATTTTTGATATCGAGTTTTCACCAGGAATTCACAAGTTTTGAGGTCCCCCCTGAGTCCAAAAAAAAAAATGGTTTTTAAAAAATGGCCTCTGTGTACGTGTGTCTGTCTGTGAACCGTATAGCATAGCTCAAAAACAAAAAAAATTGCGATAAGTTCGAACTTGATATTCCGATTAAAAGTATGGGATCCGACTATAAGTTATCTGTCAAAATTTCTAGACCGGAAATACCACTTTACTCATTTTTTTTTTCTAAACTTTTTTGCGATTTTCTTTAAATATGGTATATCAACTTAAAATTTGACACATTTCTCCGGGGAAATTCATTTAAGGGCATTTTTGAGGAACGGGTGGATTTTCCGTTAAGGGCTCTAAAGGGCTATCTCGGTGATTACACAATTCTACCAACTAAACTTTTTTAAGTGGACTACAGTGGTCTACCATATTTATTTGAAACTTGGGGGGAGGGGGGGAATGGCTTTATAAGGTTTTGGACAAGGGGTAGAGTTAGGCTTCTTTTGCCAGATGCCCATTCAATTTTCTATTAACCAAGGAGTTCTTTAAACATTTTGTTCTTATGTTTTACGGATTGATTTTCCATTTTTTTTTGTAAAAACTGCCCAATATATTACGTATATAAATGAAACAAACTTTTTTTATTTAAATATATTTTTTTTTTTAATTTTTTAATTTTTTTATTTAGGATATATTTTTTATTTTTTTTCCTCAATCGAAATTTTTGGGCAGTATTTTTTCGTAAATAATTTATTTTATGTGTTTGAAAGCTGTGAAGTGAAATTTACCTCTAAAATCCTATTTCATCTTTTCTTTTTTGCATTCACCCAAGATCCGCCCAAATTTACGACTAAAGCTAGTTCATTTAATTTTTGATAAAAAAATAAAAAATAAAAAACACCTACACACTTTCGCCATATTTTCAAATTGAACTTAAATTCTGAAATGTTCGGTTATCATTTTCTCTTCGTAAAACTAGAGAGATAAAAGTATCTCTTTTATCAACTACTTTTATGGAATATTTGATATATACGAGGTGTGTAAATTAAGTAATGAGACTGATTTTTTATCTTTTTTTTATTCAAATAAAATTACAATTCAACATTGTCCCCTTCAAAGTAACTACCATGGGAAGCCACACAACGCTGAAGACGATTCTTCCATTCGTCATAGCAGTGCTGGAACTCGGATACTGGAATAGACTTCAGTTGGTCGGTTACGCCTGTTTGAATATTCTCCAATGTTCCAAAATGACGTCCCTTAAGGTGATTTTTCAATTTGGGGAACAAAAAAAAGTCACATGGACTCAAGTCGGGTGAATAAGGAGGCTGAGGAGCCACGGGAATGTTATTACTGGCCAAATACTCATTAATAGAAATCGCGGTGTGACACGGAGCATTGTCGTGATGCAACACCCACTTGTTTTTGATGTTTGGTCTCACACGCATGACTCTTTTTCGAAGTCTCTCAAGAACTTCTCGGTAAAAATGTTGGTTTACCATTTGGCATTGAGGCACAAATTCTTTGTGAACGATTCCTTGGCTATCAAAAAAGCAAATCAGCATGCAGTTGATTTTTGACTTGCTCATTCTTGCTTTTTTTGGCCTTGGAGAGGTTGAAGTGTGCCACAGCATGCTCTGACGCTTACTTTCTGGGTCATACTCAAACACCCAAGACTCGTCTCCTGTAATAACACGTTCCAAAAAATTGGGATCGTTTTCAATTGCTCCCAAAAAGTCAAGGCTCCTTTCCTTTCTGATGTCCTTTTGCTCTTGTGAAAGATTTTTCGGAACCATTTTTGCACAAATTTTTCTCATCCCCAATTCATTAGTCAAAATTTGATGAACGGTTGTGTGAGTCAAATTCAACTCTTCGCCGATCATTCGGACTGTCAAACGACGATCTGAACGCACGAGATCGTGGATTCTGCCAACATTTTCGTCGGTTCTTGAAGATGAAGGCCTTCCGCTGCGAGGCTCGTCTTCAATTGATTTCCTTCCTTCTGCAAACGACTTAAGCCACCTGAAAGCCTATGCTCTCGACAAAACATTGTCTCCATAGGCCTGGCACAGTTTATCAAACGTTTCCGTTGCACTGTGCCCAAGTCTGAAGCAAAACCTGATAGCACAACGTTGCTCGTAATTGATGTCACTCATTTTTAAAACGCACTGAAAAAACCTTGCTCACAAAAAAAGTCACTACGGACAGTGCAACAATTCTAGCATTTTCAAATTTGCACTGAACGTGTATCAGATGTTTACTTGCCCTACCACGCATGCGCCGCGTCTCCAGTGTTGCCAGATCGAACACTAGAAAATCAGTCTCATTACTTAATTTACACACCTCGGATAAACATTGTTCCAGAAAATAGTTACTTTAGAATAGTGGTGAGTAATAGTTTTTTGACTTGTGAGTAAAGTTGGCAATTTTACGCACTGGTTCAAATTTCAAATGTTTAAAAACTCAAAAAAAATCTAAAATCATTGAAATTATTAATAAAAGAATGTAAAACTTGTAGGAGGAGAATGTGGATTATATGGGAAGGTTATCTTCAAAATATAGTATGAATATAGGGTATTTATAATCAAATATATGACATACGAGTAATTATTAAACAAAAATATTTCTACTCACAAAAGTATCAATTCAACAAAATATTCGAACACGACCACTCACCTGTAACAGAAAACAGTAAATATGAAATTACAATTTAATATTACTTCTTTGAGTAGCATTTTTTATTTTGAGTTGCATTACTCAAAATAAACCACACACACACACACACACACATATATTATTACAATCACTATGATTAAACCTACATATATCTGGACAAAATCAGTTGAAAATCTGGTGGGAAAAATTGGGATGTTCTCTTACACTAATTAATATAATTCAACCAAGAAATTTTTCTTTAAATTGCATTTTTCTTACAATATTTAGTAGGGCTGGCCATATAAGTGATGGTGGGGATTTTACTTGTACACTTAAGCGGCCTTAGTGGAGTACTCTATGTCAAAACTAATACATACCTGTTTTTTTTTTTTACTTTTTTGCGTTTTTCTCAAAAATGGCTCCGACGATTTTCTCTAAACTTGGTATATTAACTACACATTACAAAGAGTTACAACTTTTATTTGAAACATTTCTCTGAGAAAATTCATTTAAGGGTAGTTATGGGTGAGGGGTGGGGTGAGGTTTTCTTCTAAAGTGCTATTTCAGTTGATTAAACAATTCTATCATCGAAATAATGTTAACTAGAATTGAATATGTTTTCGAATTTCCGAGTTTGAAAAAAATCGGATAAAACCCCGAAGTGCGTTGTTTACTTTACCACTTTACCAAATGATTTTTTTTCACTATTTCGCGATTTTCTCAAAAATGGCTCCGAAGATTTTCTTGAAACATCTTATATAAACTAAACATACAAAGATCTACAACTTTTATTTAAAACATTCCTCTGGGAAAATTCATTAAAGGGCACTTTTAGGGGAGGGATGGGGTTATGTTTTTCTCTTAAGTGCTATCATAGTTGATTATACAAATTCTATCATCCTAAGAAAATGTCTCTTCTTTCGTTTAAAATTTGTCAATATTAATTTTGAGAACTGGAGTAAGAGAAAGGTGTGTGAGTGTTTCACTCCAGATTTTTTTTTTTAGCATTTATATAATGTTTTGGTGTTGTATTCAATGTTGTAAAATAGATGTTGAAGTTCGGTCATAAAAAAAAACTCTTTTTAAATTTTCACTGACGTTTCGGCAAATTTTTTTGCCTTCTTCAGAGTAAAAATAGCTTATTAGAATTTCTTAAAAACTACAGTTTAACTTGTGATATACCATCACGTTCGGTGAAAATTTGAAAAGAAATTTTTTTTTTATGACCGAACCTCAACATCTACGTATTTACAACATTTATATAATGTTAATGAAATATTAAAAACCTTTTTTGTGTCCCAAGTTTAAGGAAAAAGGATTTGATGGAAGAAGACTTTTGTTAATTTGACTGAAAGTTGTAGTAATCACGATTCACCAGTTATACCACCTCCCCCCTCCAAACGTCCTCTCAAATTATTTAAACAATATAAAAAATATTTATTTAATTTTATGCCTTCTCTACTGATCGTAGCTGGTGAAGCATGAAACCTTGTTCTTATTTATTAAAATTAAATAACATTAAATTAGGAAATAATTTATAACTAAAATGGATTTTGTATTTGGAAACATTTTGTTAAAAATAAACTTTCGATTGTTGAGAGCAGTACAAGCAATTCAATTTACCGATAATCAGTCTAGAGAGATATTAGAGGCATGTCTAGTATGCTTTTAGCCCGTTGATCGCTATTTTATATACCTCTATTGTACAATCACTAAAACGAATCATAGAATTTCTCTCTCTTCAATGCACCTCTATATATGTTGGTTTGTTCATAATGGTAGGTTACATACACAATAGGTTATTTCATTTGTTTGAGGTTATAAATAACACATGACAGATTAGATTTTATTATTTTTTGTTTTGTTTAAACAATCTGTTTTATTTTCTTCATGTTAAAAATATTATTTAATTAAATTTAAACTTTAAATTGGAATAAAAATAAAAGATAAATAAATAAATAATTTATAAACATTTGAAATATGGTATATTATATTTCAGTGCCATTATGATGGGAAGTTTAATTTCCTGAAATGAAAACAATTTCAGTCTTCTTTTGTAACAGCCTCCTTCAGGCTGTTATTATAACTTTTTTCCCCCTTCCCTATAGAGAAGTAATGTAAGATACATTATCAAGAAGGCATTGAAGCTTTTATTTCTTTCTATATTTCTAGGTCATGTCTATATATGACTGTTTAGACGGGCATATTGTTGCGTAATTCTCATATTTCTGATTTTTATTTATTTATTTATTTTCTTTACATTAAAGTGGCTTTTTATTTATTGCCATTTACAAAAATAACTGGAATTATTTACTTAATTGTCATTCAATTATTTATTTAATTGCCAAAATATTGCCGCTACTTTCTAACTTTTTCTTTCTGCTATATTCCGATTGTATCCAATTTAAATTTACAACGAAATTAAGTGATTTAAATTTCTATGTGTATCCTTATGAATCAGCATTAGAAGCAAGAGAAAATGGAAGTGCAGGAATTTATTCCAGAGACTTTCAAGTTGTGATACATCTATCGGCTTTTAAGGAAAAGTATGTGTACGCTTATTCTTTTAACGTGAGAGATGCGTAGAAATCAGTCGTACGCAAAGAAATTGAGGTCAGTGGATTTCCATGCTGCAATTTTAACTCCAAGAGTTAACTGTTCAGAAAACCTTCTACCTTCTGCTTGAGGCAATGGCAGAGATAATTAACTTTATTTATTGTATTGCTAGTTACAATCGCTGAAATGCCACTGTAGTTTCTTGTTAGTTACTGGGCGCCTTCATTACCTCTTTAGAATTCATTAATACAATAAAAGGTCACCCAATAGATTAATGTTTTGCAGGGAACTTTGGACTGCCTCCCTGTTTCATTTTGGGTTCGGGCAGCGCTCACCCATCTTGGTACATTTCTTGATAAAGTGTGTGAGAGATACTAGATGCACAATGTTAGGTCGTAATATATTTCGTATTACATAGGCTGGTAGAAGCTTAAACATTATATAATGAAAAAAAAACATTTACTTATATAAATAAGAAACTTAACTTTTAGTAGAAGACTTATTTTTATTTGTCTAAGATTTCATATTATTTATCAATAATCAATGATGGCAGAACGCAGAAATTGGCCGATATCATGGCAAAATATCATGGAAAAAGCTTTCCCGCGTCGGTCTAGTGGCTAGTGCACTCGTATATTATGCGGAATTCAGCGTCCTATTTCAATGAAGGCAAAGATAGTGTTGATCTAGCATTGTGTGAAAAAGTAGGGAGCTACAGCTTAGTAGCGAACCTGGGTAGCGAAGGCTAGTACTAACGGCGGTGAGAATTGCGTAATCGCTGCCTCGCGCCTATAAAAATCACCGTATGGTAAGCCTGCTTCTCTACAGGCTGTTGGACCAAAGGTAAGAATATTATGGAAAAAAAATCTGGTGTAAAAACACTCACACAACTTTCTCTTACTCCAGTTCTCAAAATTATAATTGACAAATTTTATAGTTTGTGTACCAAATTTAATGAAATTTGTCGAAAACTGAAAAAACTATTCAGTAAAAGCGCACTTCCGGTTTACTGATTTTCTTCACACCGGAATTTTGGCCAACTATTTATTTCTAATTAATTTCATTTGGATGATAGAGTTGTATAATCAAGTATGATACCACTTTAGAGGAAGCTGCAACCCTACCCCTCTCCTAAAAGTGCCCTTAAATGAATTTTCCCAGAGAAATGTTTTACATAAAAGTTGTAGATCTTTGAGTGTTTAGTTTATATGTTTAGTTTCAAGAAAATCGTCGGGGCCATTTTTGAGAAAATCGCGAAAAAGTGAAAAAATCATATTTAGTAAAGTGTTAAAACAAAAGCACTTCCGGTTTTCCGATTTTTCTCAAACTCGGAATTTCAACAACATATTTAATTCTAATTAACATTATTTAAATGACCGAATTGTGTAATAACCTGAAATAGCACTTTAGAGGGTAACCTAACCCCACCCCTCCCCCAGAAGGGCCCTTAAATCAATTTTCCCAGAGAAATGTTTCAAATAAAAGTTGTAGCTCCTTGTATATGTAGTTGATGTATCAAGTTTAAAGAAAATCCTTGGAGCCATTTTTGAGAAAAACGCAAAAAAGTAAAAAAGTCAACTAGTAAAGTGGTACTTCCGGTTGAGGAATTTTGACAGATAACGCACAGTCAGATCGCATGGTGATAGCTAAACGGAATATTAAGTTTCAGTTTTCTACGGTTTTTCGTTTTTGAGCTATGCTGTTCACATACACACACACACACACACACACACACACACACAGACCATTTGCTAAAAACCACTTTTTTGGACTCAGGGGACCTCAAAACGGATATTTCCGGTGAAAACTCGATATCGAAAATTTGACACGATTACAATACTTCCTCTTACTAGGAGTAAGAGAAAGTAAAAATTCTCTTGACATTTTTCAGCACTATGTGATCCAAATCATCTATCTGTAAGTGCTAAAAGTTTTTCACAAGTTTGCGATAGTGTTTTGGTGCCGAATTTCGCTGCTATCTCCAAATCTTAATACTTCTCATTGTGAGAGAGGGCTGATGCGATAGATAATTGTGTATGTATATGGGGGGCCTACAACTTCGAGGTTTCGGTACTGCTGATAGTTTACATTGAAAGTAATTAAGATGACATGATCAGGCATAGATACCGCATGCTAACAGACGCTTAAGTTGATTGAAGTATATAAATACTATTGACCATTACGCATCATGAACAATTAAAACCTAAAATTTAATTAAATAATATAAATCGTCAATATTTTAATTAAAAGAAAATTTTAATTAATTATGAATTAAGATGAAAAAAAAATGTTTATATCTTTGGGATGAAGACTATTCAAACTAAATAATATTTTAAAGCGAAATATAATTCCAATTAAGAATGCCTGGAGGAAAGATTAATAAAAGGAAAAAAAAAGAAAAGAAGACTGGTGTTTACGGAAAAAATGGAGCTTTGGTGTGAGAGAAAATAAATGGTGGAGCTTCTTCACTTTACTCCTTTAATAAATTCTGGCGATTTTATTTTTTATTTATTTATTTATTTTTTTTAAGTATAAATGATCCACAATAAATTATTCTTAAGTGATAATAGAATAAAAAAAAGATAATTTATATTTGTTTGTTTGTCAGGGGCCAACACCTCCATTTTATTTCTTAGCCCATATTTTTTTTCCTTTTTTCTTATCCCTTCCCTAGTAACAGGAAGCGCTTACGATCTTATCAAATTTTCAAAATTAAGTTATCACCGGAAATACATAATTTGAGAAACGCAAGAGCAGGATATTTTTTTTTTTTTAGCGAGTGCGTATGGGTGTGTGTGAACAAAATATACCAAAAACTATAAATCACAGGAAGTTCAATCTTAGTATTCCGTTTAGATATTAACCATCACTCTGCTATATATCTCGTATATCTCCCGTCGCTGTATTTAAGCAGTTTCTCCCACTCTAGTCCGAGAGAGTGGCCCTGTCATTTTTGTCTCTCTTCTCTGCTATGGATCCCTCTCGTGGGATCCTATTACGGCAACCAATCTACAACCTTCATATTACTTAGCCAGTCTGTCTCTGTATCTAACTTTACTGTAAAGTCCTTGCAGTTTGTGTTCTATTCACTATACAAGGTTCAGTATATCATCCCAGCATCAACATTATCAGCGTTTATTTCTCTAAAATCCATTTTCTCTCCTTTTCAGATCCGTTATAGAGATGTTGTATTTACACAAGGCTTCTCACACAAACATTTTTACAGTTTTCACTGATACGTACAACACTTATACAATTTTTTTCGTACTCAGCGGACCTCTAACAATATAAAAACTCCATTTCGAAAGTATAACAGGATCGCAGTTCTACTTGTAGCAATATAAGATAGTAATAAAAAGTATAAAAATCAATTATTGTATTGATTTAAATTAAATGAAGTACGTATTTAATTAAATTAAGATGAAACTGGAAATATTAAAAATTAATAAACATAATATTTAGTAATAACTTGGGAAAACAGCAAAACAAGGAAAGTTAGAAAAATTTTAAAAAGAAATGATTATAGGAAATAAGTTAATGAGAAATAAATGAGTAACTAGTTACTAACTACGGACCAATCAAATAAAACACAAACCCACATAAAAGTCAAATATCTGTTTTACCTTCTAAATTATTATACAAATATTAAACAGAGAAGAGAATAAACATTAATGTTTATTAATTTATTGATTTTTATCCAAACATATTTAAAAGGGTTTTATATTTGTTTTGGTTTTGAAGAAGAACGAATACTGTTTTCCTTTTTATTCAATTAGGCTGAATTTATTGATTACTATGGAGGAACTTGCTGCTGTAAGAGTGTTTATGTCACTGTCCCCTCCACTGCTCTTTATCTTGGCTTTCTACCAAATATTTAAGCTCCACTCTTGTCACCAATGTTTCTTCTCCATTAATTTGTCATTAATATGGCAGAAGAGTTTATAATAAACCATAGACAGTAACGCAAAATAATTTATTAAATATTTTATTAGCTTATCCACTTCAGTAAGTTATCTAAGAAATATCTTAAGCGCTCTCTTAAAATTTTTCCATCATTTAACCATGTATGGAACTTTCTAGTCAGAAATTAATATTTTCCTAACTTCTGTGATATGACAGAAAGTGATATATAAAAGTGTGTGAATAGTATAAAATAAAAACTCAACTTTCCATAAAGATATGTCCCGCAACAAGTTTTGGAGTGAAAGCCAAATAATAAAGAGAAATCCTACTTGAAGTCATCGATCAGGGAAGATTTGGCAAGTTATGAATTACTTACGGCGTACAGATGTTTGAGATAGGTCTCTTGAAAATAAAAAAAAAATAAAAAATCTGTTAGGGTGTCTACCCTTTCTTCCAATTATCAAATTTTTTATTTTCTATTACGAGGAAGTGTTGAGATTGTGCTCAATTTTTCGAAAATGAGTTTTCACTAGAAATCTAAATATGTCATATGTTTGGAGATCCCCTTAATTACGAAAAAAAGGTTTTTAGCGAATGATTTGTATGTGTGTGAATAAAATATCTCAAAACCGAAGAATTCGCAGGAAACTCAAAATTAACATTCCGTTAGATTCCAACACTGCAGCTAAGTTGAAATTCGGACAAATTCCACCAACCTGAATTGCGAATTTACTGAAATAGAATTTATTCTCAGTATTTTGCAAGTTTCTCAAAAATTACTACAACGATTTTCTTTTAATTATATCTATAAATATAATTTTTTGTTGGATTTGTGAGGGTTTATTATAACATTTAAGCTAAGGCTTATCCACTTCAGTACAATGTATGGTTTTACAATCTATATATAATTAAAATGTTTGTTAAACGCACTGCTAAAGATTCCAAATTTGAATAAAATTGGTTAACCGTTAGTGCGATTTTACAGAGTTTTGAATTTTTGACGATATCGGCTACAACGATTTTTGTTAAACTTGTAATAGAAAACTGCTTAGAAATAAAATTATTACTTTTTTTTGGATTCTAGAAAAATTCATTTTTGCTTCATATATTTTAGTGGTCCTATTAATAAACGAAGTGGAAACAAGAATTTTCATTCCATTGTTGAAAAAACAGCCAAAAGAGAATTTCCTATAGCTCACATTAATAATATAAAAAAAATCTGGTGTGAAACACTCACACAACTTTCTCTTACTCCAGTTCTCAAAATGATAATTGACAAATTTTATAGTTTGTGTACCAAATTTAATGAAATTCGTCGAAAACTGAAAAAACTGTTCAGTAAAAGCGCACTTCCGGTCTACTAATTTTCTTGAAACTTGGAATTTCAGCCATCCATTTATTTCTAACTAATTATGTTTGGATGATAGAATTGTATAATCAACTAGGATAGCACTTTAGATGAAAATCTAACCCTACCCCTCCCCTAAAAGTGCCCTTAAAAGCATTTTCCCGGAGAAATGTTTTAAATAAAAGTTGTAGCTCTTTGTATGTGTGGTTGATGTTTCGAGTTTAAAGAAAATCGTCGGAGCCATTTTTGAGAAAATCGCAAAAAAGTAAAAAATCTAACTAGTAAAGTGGTACTTCCGGTTGAGGAATTTTGACAGATAACGTAGTGTCAGATCCCACGGTGATGCCTAAATGGAATATCAAGTTTTAACTTTCTACGGTTTTTCGTTTTTGAGCTATGCTGTTCACATACATACATACACACACACACACGGACGGACACACGGACACACACACACACACACACACACAGACCATTTGCTAAAAACCACTTTTTTGGACTCAGGGGACCTCAAAACGGATATTTCCGGTGAAAACTCGATATCGAAATTTGACACGATTACAATACTTCCTCTTACTAGGAGTAAGAGAAAGTAAAAAGTAAATAGTATGTTAAAAATTACTTGATTTTTTTGCATTTTTTAATAATTTTTTTTTATAGCATTACTTGATAATTTATAAAACACAGTGGGAAAATTATAAAAAAAATTCTAAACATGATTTTTCATAGAAATAATTAGCTATAAATAATTAACCAATCACAGAGTAGAAGTCAAGGTGTGAAGTGTGGGTGTGATCAACATAATCATTCTAAATTTCTGATTGGCCTAAATTACATGCCCACATTTGACAACTTCACTTCTACACTATGTGATTGGTTATTTATTTATAGCTATATTTATTTCTATGAAAAATCAAGTTTAGTATTTTTTTTACTAATTTTCCCTAACGTAATATTTTATAAATTAACCAATTGTGCAATTAAAAAATCTTTTTATGAAAAAATCCAAAAAAAAATCAAGTTATTTCTTATATAATATTTTCTGTATTATATAATTATTAATGTGAGCTATAAAAAAAAAAAACTCAGAATTTTCATTCCATTGTTGAAAAAATAGGCAAAACAAAATTAAGCGGAAATGCAAAATCCACAGCCATTTTTTATTTTGTCGTACATACTAAGTAGGACAAAATAAAATTCATAAAATATATACTCGTACTTCTACTTTCTATTGTTTATTTGTTTAATTCCATTAATAATTAGTTAGAATCTATTTTTTATGTTGTCGCAAGAAACTAGATTTTGATGGAATGAGCTCTTGCGCAGATTTCCGTCTTTATAATAGATGCGTATTTTTTTTTATGCGGGCTTGACGTCCAGCTACCGAAGAAGTGTGAACGAAGGCGAATCGCGAAACATATCCGTACTATATTTAATTAAATACATCAAATTAAAACCAAAGACAAAGAAAAGAAAATATAATGGTATTCAAACTAGTACCGCAATACATCTCAGCTTTGCGGTTTACGCCACTATAAACCACTCTCAGCTATATGGTGGCGTCTCAAGTGGCAACAGAGCAAACATTTCAATTTAAAACAAAATTTATCAATACATTTCTTTAAAGTCGCACTTTGGTTTTTATCTGTTGCGGTGCTGGTATCTCTGGACGGAATGTAAAATTCGTTTGTGTCTCCAGATTTTTGAACATTTTGTTATACAAAATATATGGTTACTACCAAAACGTTTTTTGCCGGGTAAAACTAAAATTCAAAAATTGCATATAATTACAAAAACTTATCCTAAAGGAGTAACAGAAATAAAAACATTATTTTAAAGATGCAAACACAGAATTTATTTTTCTATAGAAATGAAAGGAACCTTATAAAATAAAAAAAAAATATCGTTACATAATCATAACACGATAACGACTAGAATCTGTATTTATAATAGTAATAATACACAACCTACTAGACCAGATTTCTGACAGGTGTGACCTTGTTCAAGGACAACAGATCGTCTTTTTTAATAACACATATTATTCAAATTATACCAACTCTCTTTTTATCATATGCAATTCCTTGAAAACACAAAATACTCTATTAAAGGGAAAAAAATATATAAAAAAAAAATATATAATTGCTGGAATTTAAAACAAGTTTCTGATATGTTTTCAATGGTTTTTAATTATAAACTTTTTTTTAACTTTACTAAAGTGTATTTACTTTTACGTCAATTTCCTAGTAAATAAATGGAGGAAAATGTTTTATTTCTAAGTAACAGAAATCCTTACCTCTTACTTAACTTGGCAATTTAGAATTTTTACTTTCTCTTACTCCTAGTAAGAGGAAGTATTGTAATCGTGTCAAATTTTCGATATCGAGTTTTCACCGGAAATATCCGTTTTGAGGTCCCCTGAGTCCAAAAAAGTGGTTTTTAGCAAATGGTCTGTGTGTGTGTGTGGTGTGTGTGTGTCCGTGTGTGTGTGTGTATGTATGTATGTGAACAGCATAGCTCAAAAACGAAAAACCGTAGAAAGTTAAAACTTGATATTCCATTTAGACATCACCGTGGGATCTGACACTACGTTATCTGTCAAAATTCCTCAACCGGAAGTACCACTTTACTAGTTAGATTTTTTACTTTTTTGCGATTTTCTCAAAAATGGCTCCGACGATTTTCTTTAAACTCGAAACATCAACCACACATATAAAGAGCTACAACTTTTATTTGAAACATTTCTCCGGGAAAATGCTCTGAAGGGCACTTTTGGGGGAGGGGTGGGGTTCGGTTTTCATCTAAAGTGCTATTTCAGTTTATTTCACAATTCTGTCATCTAAATAATGTTAATTAGAATTAAATATGTTGTTGAAATTCCGAGTTTGAAAAAAATCGGATAACCGGAAGTGCGTTTACTTTACCACTTTACTAAATGATTTATTCACTTTTTCAAAATTTTCTCAAAAATGGCTCCGACGATTTTTATGAAACTTCGTATATAAACTAAACATGCAAAGATGTACAACTTTTATCTAAAACATTTCTCTGGGAAAATTCTTTTAAGGGCACTTTTAGGGGAGGGGTAGGGTTAGATTTTCATCTAAAGTGCTATCCTAGTTGATTATACAATTCTATCATCCAAACATAATTAGTTAGAAATAAATGGATGACTGAAATTCCAAGTTTCAAGAAAATTAGTAAACCGGAAGTGCGCTTTTACTGAACAGTTTTTGCAGATTTCGACGAATTTCATTAAATTTGGTACACAAACTATAAAATTTGTCAATTATCATCTTGAGAACTGGAGTAAGAGAAAGTTGTGTGAGTGTTTCACACCAGATTTTTTAAATATATTGAAGTGAGTACATATAGGGACTACCAAAGTTTCGGACATTCGTATAAACCTGTCGTCAAACGGAATGATTTTTAACCAAGTTTTTTTCCATATTTCACCACTATACGCTACTATTTAAACTTATATACTTTTGTTTCCGGACCATAGGTTGCCTAAAAACAATCGGATCGAGGTGATAGGTGAAAGAACTTCATGGTTTAAGCGCTGGCTTACTCTATCTCGAACTTACTCTTGTCAGTTCAATGGGTGCTTGGACGAAATTTCGAGTTGGGATGGACAGCTTTCTTTAATCAGATCCAAAATATATGAAGCCCATTTCGCACAGTCTGTGAGCCGCGCGGTCGCCTCAGATAGATTCCTTTTATATAGGTTCCTCATTAGTGAACACAGAAATCAGGTTACAGCCATATTATCACACACAATCTTAACTTTAACGAAATAAGAGGCGAGCTTTTATATCTAAATTTCAGACCTTGGATCGAAAGAGACTCTCGGATCTGGAAAGATGCCAGCTTTGCAACTATTCCGCACAGGAAGATTTGTATCATTTCCTGGGAGAGTGACCCCTTTTGGCAGAATTTCG
Source organism: Triatoma infestans (assembly GCA_011037195.1). Taxonomy (NCBI): domain Eukaryota; kingdom Metazoa; phylum Arthropoda; class Insecta; order Hemiptera; family Reduviidae; genus Triatoma; species Triatoma infestans. Next base: position 14,900 of record JAAEAF010014482.1, on the reverse strand, counting down.
AGTGCTGTATTTTAAATAAACGTACTCTCTCCCAAGGGCAGATATAATTTCTTTTTTGTCTGGCCAAGAACATTCTTCGTCCTTTGCTCAAATACGCTCGCCACGCCTGGAAGGTTGGTTAGCTGAATACTGATTATTATTATTATTATTATTATTATTGTTATTGATAATAATTTCACTAATATTATCTTTATATGTAGATTTCGTGTTCTCATCTTCTGTTCGCCCTCTTATTCACAAGGTGTGATTTTCAAAGTGAAAGTAATTTATCTCTTTTATTTAATCTACTAGTTCTGTTTTGTCTTTTATTTCTCTTTTAACTTATTCGAACACATTTTACTTTAACTATTTCTATGTTCTTCATTTTTTTATACTAATTTTACCAGTTAAAATTTGAGAATAATTTTATTTGTGTTATTTTTTTTTTTTTGCAGTGAACTGTAGCAGACGGCTGTAAAGCCATAGCTGGGTATATTTTATATATATATTATTGTATTTTTGTATATCTTTCTGAATAAATATCATTGTTACTATTATTATACTTTTGTTTCTAGGTACTGTAATAACATCAATAACATCAAGCCCTTCTTAAAGGTATTTGCCATAAAAAGCGTTGGACTCAATGTTCCAATACCAGTCGTACCTTGCGCTACTGTAGTGGAATCAATTGTCGTGATTCCTGAGGTATGAAGTTAGATGTCTTGAAGAGGGATTTAATAGGCAGAAGTTAGTTTATAGATTTTAGACTCGAAATACTAAACACTGATTTTACAAAAATAGATTATATTTTTACAATAATTTGAATGAGCGAGATGGTAACTACAATTAATATTAATTGATAAAAATAAATAAATAATTTTAATAGTTAAATAACAAATAATTTAAATGATTAAAATAAATAACTAATATGCACAACTATGAAATAATTATAAGTTTAACCTTGTATAGGGACGCGCTCTGAACTCAAGTATAACTGCTGATGTAATGATAATATTGATATACTGATGATATTTGTGTACTAATAATGATCGATGAATGATCCCCTCCTCCAGTGGGCCAAGTTTATATTAGTATTACTCACACACTGTCAGATGTGTAAGTAATTCTCACACTAAGACATCTCTCGTAGCGTGCGACCTTGGTTAGGTCGGTGACCAGTGATTTAGGTCAGTGGCCAGATTTGGTCGCTCGTCGGTGATTTTCAAAGACCGGTAGCCTTGAATCGGCCAGGTGGCTTCTGTTCAATAAAAAAGGGTTTTTATCGGTGCTTGTCTTTGATACCCTTGTATTGAAAAAGGCAGCGGCCGGCTGAGGCCACTAGTTATAAATTATTCTTTCTTTTTGTTATATTTTGTGAAGGTAGCGGCTGGCTGGAACCGCTTGACATTGCTTTGACATTGCTATGTCATTGCACTACCATCGCGCGTCCAGATGCAGCACTTCATTCCGGTGAAAATTCTATATAATCAATTTGCTATGATGACAATAATTCCTCTTAACTGCAGTAAGAGAAAGTAAAAATATCCAATTTTAAAGGAAATTGTGTATACTGTAAAGTATGAGAAAAAAAATATGTATATTTATATATAAATATTTCACGCCAGCTTTTTTTTTGTATGAAATTTAATTATTTCCACTATTGTTTAAATACGAAAAAGTTTAATTGTGGAAAAAATTTTTAATAGAAAACAATGTTTATCTGATTGAAAAAATATAACTTGGACCACTATAATAAAAAAAAAATTCCGCTTGATTGTTTCCATCAGTTTAATGTGTATTAATTATCAGTATTTTTTGAGGCTTTTTTTCTTGGACTATTTGATGGCCTCTATTTAATTTAAATAGTTAATTTAAAAGAAGGATAATAATTACTTCAGAATGTAAATAATAAATATAAAAATATTGGACAAAAACATTTTGGAGAGAAATGTATTCTCAATTTAAAAAAGAAAAAAAAAAGAACATGTCCTTCAGATTATAATCTATATAATTATAAATAATAGTGAAATATTTATTCTTAAATAAATTATTCAGGACTAACTAATATCCCCCACTCCATTAAGTTAATCATATATATATAAAATCGATTGTTTCATTACTACATTTAGATGGAAAAGTCGACGTAAATTCTCCGCCGCTTGGGGAACTTCCGGTGTGAATCACTCACACGACTTTCTCGTAATCTTAATACAAAAAAAGACATATTTTCTTTAAATTCAAATTTTTACATATTTTTCCTTAACATAAATATGCTGATGGTGGAAGATAGAAAAGTGATAACATTGTAGTCCAGAGGAGCAAGCCAATAATTGAAATTTAACGTCACAAATTCCGAACGGCTATCTAAATTTTTTTCAAAAAAAAAAAAACGTGATACGTGTAAAATATATTTTTATATCAAAGGCAATTATTATATAGACATTCTCGAACAAATTTCCAAAAAACTCTTATAAATCTATTATGTGAAATCCACTTCCGTTTTTTTTTTAATTTGGAATTCTAGCAATGTTTCTAATGTACGAGGCATGTCCAGTAAGTAAGTGTACTGAGGCTCTCACGGCCGAAGGGATTTTGTTTTCGACATGTTGGCGACACTGTCGTGTAGCCTGATTCCTTCCCTCTGCAACGAGACCGGTTCGAGGTCAGTACGTTGAGAACTGTCGACGCGACAATACGTTTCGTGAAAAATGTCAATCCAATCTCCCGCCAAGTGTGAAATATTCAAGGTCGGGCAAGAGTTTTTGAAACGCTACAAACTCCATGGAGATGAATTTCTCCGCTCCATCATTACTGGAGACGAAACTTGGGTTGCACACTACACACCTGAAACCAAAAGGCAGTCTCAACAGTGGCGTCACACCTCTTCACCCTCCGCCAAAAAGTTCAAAACCACAATTTCAGCCAAGAAAATCATGGCATTTTGGGACTGTCAAGTCATAATTTTAATTGAATATATGCCTCAAGGGGAGACCATCAACTCTACAAGATACTGTGAGACCCTAAAAAAATTGCGGCGGGCGATTCAGAACAAAAGGAGAGGCATGCTGACAAAGGGAGTCTGCCTGCTGCACGACAATGCCAGACCACACACGGCCAACCCCACGAAGGAACTGCTTGCCTCGTTTAACTGGGATGTCCTGAACCATACCGCGCATTCCCCTGACTTACCATCTTCAGATTACTATCTCTTTACCTCCCTGAAGCTGCACATGGGTGGAAAAAGGTTTTCAACCGACGAGGAGTTGAAGGGGGAGGTGGAGAAGTGGACGAACGGGTTGGCGGGAAACTACTTCGAGGAAGGCATCAAAAAATTAATACCCCGGTTCACCACCTGCATTGAGAGAATGGTGAGTATGTCGAAAAATAGCTTACATATGTACTAATGTAACCAGGTAATTTTTTTGTTCAAATAAAAATTTTTGTAACCTACAAAAATTCAGTACACTTACTTACTACACATGCCTCGTATATTAATATTATAAGTGGTAGACCTATAGTGAAGTGGTACTTTAGCTAAAAACTTAACGCTACTGTTTCATTAGAACTTCCTCCCCCCCCCAAATAATTTTCCCAGGAAAATATTTCAAATACAAATGTAAATTTGTATATAGACAGTATACATTTCCAGAAAAATCGTGAAAAATTGAAAAAAAGAAAAATTCAATAAAACTCGTATTTATCGGATGATGGATTTTGAGGGACAATTGTTACAAACATTATTTTCATATTCAGGGGAAACCTCACAAATTGTATTTCCGGTGAAACATCAATGGAAAATTTGACATGATACTTCCAACCACTTCACCGGGCACAAGAGAAATTAATTATATTACTGTCTATATAATGGTAGAGGGTTTATGGGCACTTCATAGTAAACATATTTGATTATTAGAATTGATTACTTGTTAAATATATTGACAAGATTGTAAGCGTTTGAATAATTATTGTTAACACAACTCTCCCTCCTATGGGGGTTAAAGCACATCCTGTGTATACGTGGAATCAGCTCTATGATATATCCACATATATCTATAGAAACTCATATCAGTGCTAAATCAAAGAGATTGTGTTACTTCGTTCAATTACACACAATCACAAACCATATAAATTAAATGTTATAGGATTTCATTTCAATTCCCATCCATTGGTTTAGTTATACTAAAAAATAACCTTTAATGTTATTAACAATTTTAAATTTTTTATTTCATTTAGTTTTTTTATTTCATAAAATTGACATATTTTCTTTAAATTTTGCATTTTTTTTTGTTTTTTGTTTTTGTTTAAAAGTATTTATAATCAAAACTACATTACATCAATCTGACACGGAAATAGTAAAGGAAAGTAGAAATTATAGAACAAAACTGATATAATATAAATAAAGGGAGTTGATGATTATGCGGGATTTACGTAAATGAGATCAAAATCTAAAATTAACTACAACTACATCAACCTCACTTCAACTAATTATATTAGTTAATAATTATATGATGGTCTACATTTTCTACTGAAATCAAAGGACAAAAGGACCGGAACAAGTTAAAACGATTAAACTGTTTAAACAAGAATATAAAGGACGGACACAGGGCCTAAAAACTATATTTTCCAGTACATGATAAACTTGTTATTCGCAGTATAAAACTTAATTAATTTTAACAGGAATACGGTCGCAGACTTATTAAGTTATTAACAGACTAATCAATAACTTAAAACAGGATATATTAAACGCTTGAAGAACATGTTTTAATAATTTTAGGGGAAATACCTTCTTCTAGTTTTAGACATTCAAAACTTCACTCACTGCCTTATAAAAGCATCATGAAGGAATGAAAAGTTCCAGTAGCCTGTTAATTTTATTGGTACTGACAGGAATCATTTACAAAGTGCCCTCTTCTCTTTCTCACACACAAATTAGATGATATGGATACAGTAAATTGCCAGAGACTGGTGTATTAACCAACTGGAAGACTTTAAAGTGTATTATAGTTGGACATAATGTTGACTTAATTAATGCACACACAATGCGCACATGCGCAGAGATAATAACCTTGCTTAAAACCGCTTTATTTCACTCAATAAAATTTGGCATTTCAATTATACGTACTTTCTCTAAAAGGCACAAGAGAAAAGCTAGAGGATAAAGAAGTAATAAAAAAATAAGTTTACACTAACTGACAAATTTTATGAAGAAATTTGGTGAGGATAGGTCAAGAAAGAAACATTCAATTATGCCAACGTTTCGTCAGAGTTTCCTGTCTTTATCAAAGAAAATTAAAAGTTACTAGTTACTTGACTCAAATCATCAACAGAAAATTTTTTTTTAATCTTTTTTATCAAAATATTTTCTCATGATAATTTATTACTTGCTCTTCTCCTAGTAAGAGGAAGTATTGTAATCGTGTCAAATTTTCGATATTGAGTTTTCACCGGAAATATCCGTTTTGAGGTCCCCTGAGTCCAAAAAAGTGGTTTTTAGCAAATGGTCTGTGTGTGAACAGCATAACTCAAAAACGAAAAATCGTAGAAAGTTCGAACTTGATATTCCGTTTAGTTATCACCATGGGATCCGACAGTTAATTATACGTACACATATAAGACAGTCATCATACGTACAAGACTCATCATCTGTCAAAATTCCTCAACCGGAAGTACCACTTTACTAACTGGCTTTTTTTTACTTTTTTGCAATTTTCTCAAAAATGGCTCCAACAATATTCTTGAAACTTACTAGATCAACTACACATATAAAGGAGCTATAACTTCTATTTGAAAAATTTCTTCGAAAAAATTCATTTAAGGGCACTTTTGAGGGAGAGGTGGGGTTACGGGTTCTTCTAAAATGCTATTTCAGTTTATCAAACAATTCTGCCATCTAAATAATGTTAATTAGAATTGAATATGTTGTAGAAATTCCTAGTTTGAAAAAAATCGGATGAGCGGAAGTGCGTTTACTTTACCACTTTACTAAATGATTTTTTTTCACTTTTTCGCGATTTTGTCAAACATTGCTCCGACGATTTTCTTGAAACATCCTATATACACTATGCATACAAAGATGTACAAATTTTATTTATAACATTTCTCTGGGAAAATTCATTTATGGGCACTTTTAAGGGAGGGGTGGGGTTATGTTTTTGTCTATAAAGTGCCTATCGTAGTTGATTATACAACTCTATCATCAAAACAAAATTAATTAGAAACAAATAGATTGCCAAAATTCCGAGTTTCATGAAAATTAGTTAACCGGAAGTGCGTTTTTACTGAACAGTTTTTTTTCAGTTTTCCACGAATTTCATTAAATTTGGTACACTAGCTTCAAAATTTGTCAATTATAATTTTGAGAACTGGAGTAAGAGAAAGTTGTGTGAGTGTTTCACACCAGATTTTTTTTTTTTGTTAGGATTCTGGGGACCAACAGCATTAAAAGCTTTCCTTTCTCCCCTAAGTGCCACATCAATGTAAAAAAAATTATTAAAAACATTCAGTTAACCCTAAATGAGACTTACAGAATACGTATTTTCGAGATATTTTTGGCATATTTTCCAAGCGGCTAAATATTGATTTCAGGGGTTCTGTGGAATCAATGATGTTAGATTTCAAATGTTATCGGGGAATTTGATCTAGACACTCCCTTTAAGACTACAATTACAATCACATTCCAATAGTACCTGCCATGAGTGCTAACCAACATGTATCCCCTTCCTATCACCACTAGATTTACATTACGGCAACTAAAATGAGTAAAAATATCCAAGTTCAAAGAAAATCGTGTCACTTTTATAATTGTATGTCTGCATTAAGAAAAAAAAACTTTGAATATTACCCCCCACTTTTTCCCCCTAGGAAAACCAAACCGGCTCCTGGTAAATATATATAATAATTATATTTAAATAAAACTCACTGCAGACAAAATGTCTAAGAAGGAATCTTAATTAGTAGAATTTCTATACACGATGTTTACAATAAGTTGAGTACATATTTTGCATACTGAACGATTATTCCTCAAGGCAAAGGGAAGTTGTATTAGTTAAATTTATTCCTTAAATATATGCAGATTTTTTTTTTTATACAACTATAACAGTCCTTTCCTGACATTAAATAATAAAATAATTATTCTATATAGTAATCATGGAAAGAAAGCGTTATTAACAATACCCGCCCAATTTACGTTGATTTGATCTGTAAATATTGTTGAAGAACTTTAATTTTGGACGGGAGCCCATGGTGAAAGGCCATGTCACGCTACGATCTGATTTTCACGTTATATTGAAAACTTACCTAACTGTTTTGATTTTCTTGAAACTCTTAAATTACCTAACCTACAGATTTATATCTATCACTACTACAGAAAATATCTCTGAAAGTGAAACCTAGAACCTCCCTCTAAATAAACTACATCAAGTCATTTGAGTGTTTTATCTCTGTTCTATCTCCCATAACTGCCCTTAAATGAATTTTCCAACAGAAACATTTCAAATAATAAAAGTTGTAGCTCTTTGTTGGTGTAGTTTGAAGAAAAATCGTCGGAGTCATTTTTGAGAAAAACCCAAAAAAAGTAACAAAAATAACAAGTAAAATGGTGTACTTCCGGTTGAGAAGAGTCAGGATGCCATGGTGATACCTAAACGGAATTTGAAGTTTCAACTTTCTACGGTTTTTTCGTTTTTGAGCTATGCTGTTCACATACATACACATACACACACACAGACCATTTGCTAAAAACCACTTTTTTGAACTCAGGAGACCTCAAAAAACGGATATTTCCGGTGAAAACTCGATATTGAAAATTTGCCACGATTACAACGCTTCCTCTTACCCTGTAAAAATGAGCGAAGTTAGTTGTGAACAAAATACCTCAAAAAAAAAAAAAAAAAAAAAAAAAAAAAAAAAAAAAAAAAAAAAAAAAAGTCGCAGAAAGCTCACAAAACTTGGTTTTGTGGGAAGGGATTAGCTCACTAGCTGGATTAGGGTAGCGCGCTGGACTAGCAACGCGGAGATCACGGGTTCGAATCCAGCCGTGCTACCCTTAAGATTTTCTTTTCCTAGGAGCCTCTACAGCTCACTGTCCGGTGATGGACAGTGTTGTCTGTAACGAGAGAACACTGAAAAACATTTGGTTTTCCGTTTAAGTACTATCCACCGTGTATGACACGAAAAGATTTCCGGTAAAATCCGTCAACCCAAAATCCCTACTTTGAAGAAAATCAGCTGCCCGGAAATATGTTTTTATTGGCTGTCCGGAAATATGTTTTTATTGGCTGTCCGGAAATATGTCACTTATTGATCTTTTTTCTTTTTTTTTTCAGTTTTCTTCAATTTTTAGTTTTTCTTACTCCTAGTAAGAGGAAGTATTTGTAATCATGCCAAATTTTCAATATTGAGTATTCACCGGAAATATCCGTTTTGTAGTTTTGTGTATATCCAAAAAAAGTGGTTTTCAGAAAATAGTGTGTGTGTGTTTATTTGAACGCGAGCGCAGCTTATAAACTAAAAATTATAGAAAGTTTAAACTTGATATTCCATTTAGGTATCATCATGGGAATCAACAAAAGTTATCTGTCAAAATTCCTCAACCGAAAGTACTACTTTACTATTAGTTTTTTGCAATTTTCTCAAAAATGGCTTTGACGATTTTCTTCAAACTTGGTACATCAACTACTCTTACAAAAAATCTACAACTTTTATTTGAAACATTTCTCTTGGGAAAATTCATTATCCTGTAAAGTGCTATTTTAGTTTATTATACAATGCTATCAACTAAATAATATTAATTAGAATTAAATATGTTGCTGAAATTTCGAGTTTGAAAAAAAAAAATCTGGTGTGAAACACTCACTCACACAACTTTCTCTTACTCCAAATTCTCAAAATTATAATTGACAAATTTTACAGTTTGTGTACCAAATTTAATGAAATTCGTCAAAAACTGAAAAAAAAAACTGTTCAGTAAAAGCGCACTTCCGGTTTACTAATTTTCATGAAACTTGGAATTTTGGCCATCCATTTATTTCTAATTAATTTTGTTTGGATGATAGACTTGTATAACCAACCATGATCGCACTTAAAGAGAAAAACATAACCCCACCCCTCCACTAAAAGTGCCATTAAATGAATTTTTCTAGAGAAATGTTTTAAATAAAAGTTGTAGCTCTTTGTATGAGTAGTTAATATACAAAGTTTAAAGAAAATCGTTGGAGCAATTTTTGAGAAAATCGCGAAAAAGTGAAAAAAATCATTTAGTAAAGTGGTAAAGTAAACGCACTTCCGGTCATCCGATTTTTATCAAACTCGGAATTTCAACAACATATTTAATTCTCATAAAATGATTGTTAGATGAAGAATGTTATATGATTAAAATCAACTGAAAATTAGCACTTTAAAGGATGAAAACCAACCCACCCGCCGCCCACCATAACTGCCATTAAATGAATTTGTCCCAAGAAATTTTTAAAAAATAAATGTGTGTGAGCTCCTTTTTTATGTTAGTTGATATACTAAGTTTGAAGAAAATACTCGTTGGCAGCCTTTTTTTTTGTAGAAAATCGAAAAAAAGTACAAAAAACAAAACCAATAATAAAGTGGTACTCTTCTCTTCCGGTTGAGAAATTATTGACAGATACACCCTGTCAGATGCCCATGGGATACCTAGACGGATACTCAGTTTCAACTTTTCGACGGTTTTCGTTTTTTGGGGGGGGGGGGATGCTATGCTGTTCACATACACACACACAGACCATTTGCTGAAAACCACTTTTTTGGACTCAGGAGTCCTCAAAACGGATATTTCCGGTGAAAACTCGATATCGAAAATTTGACACGATTACAATACTTCCTCTTACTAGGGAGTAAGAGAAAGTAAAAATCAGATGACCGGAAGTGCGGTTTTACTGAATAGTTTTTCCAGTTTTTGTGATTTTTCTCCATAAAAATACCGACGAATTTCATTAAATTTGGTAAATAATAACTATAAAGTTTGTTGTTGTCAATTACAATATTTTGAGAACTGGAGTAAGAGAAAGTTGTGTGAGTGTTTCACACCAGATTTTTTTTTTTCTCTCTCTTGGTATACAAAGCTCTATCTCTTTAGTTGGAAACTTTTTTTTTCTTGAGAAAATTGATATTAAAGAGATTCTAGGCGATGGAAAATCCATGCTTCCTCAAAAAAATCTTGGAAGACTATTTGCTTAAACATTTAGTAAAAGTATGAATCGGAAAAAAAGTTTATCAATGATAACTAGATAAATTCCAGTAAAAGTTAGCCGTGTTAGTATTTCACACTGGTTTATTATTTTCATGTCTTTACTAATTGAAATACAATATACGTCACAAAAAAAAAAAAAAAATTGAATGAAAGGTAATGCTTTAAAATTCAATTTTATTCAGCTATTGTTAGTGGAAATAGAAAAAAAAGAAAAAAAATACTGATTGCATTCCCATCCAAATAGAATACTTTGACTGGAAAAAAAAGTACTGAAAAACACGGCTAAACGTTTACCCTGTAGTTTCAATAGAGGACAATGGCTACCCGGGCTTTTATATGGTATTAAAAAAAAAAAGTACAAAAGAAATGAGTACAAAAATAAAATGCTAACAGCAATTGGCAAAGTTCATTTAGATACAGTAATTTTCTTTTTAAAAAAAAATCACTGGACCGCTATATTAAATAGGCAATAGTTGGCAATAGATTATTATTAATTTAATGAATTAGTATGTTAGTTTGTCTGAGTATTGTTTATATTAGGTTTGTTCGTGCAGCAGTCCCAAACTGTCAGGAGCATGCGCACTGAGATTATGCTGTTCGTACAGCAATTTCTCCAACTCAAAACGGTTTCCAACTCAGAGTAATTTGTTCGTGCTGTTTTTCGAAACCATTTGCAAACTATTGTTGTGGAAGTACGAAATAAAAAATAATAGTTTTTAAAAATAATTTATCTAATTTTGTTAATATATTAGACTGTGAATTTAACTTCAAAAAGAGTGTATTTTAGAACCAGGTATATTAAATCTGGTCATTGCTAATAGAGAAACAAAGGCAAAATCCCGTTAGGGTAATTCTTTGTACAAGAAAATTCCCCCGCTAGAGAGAGAGCAATTCCAAAGAATAGAGAGAGCCATCAGCTTTCAAATAGTTCAGTTCAAAAAAGAACAGTCAGACTTGTGCTAGAAATCAAGGTGGAAACATATACCAGTATTACGTTATAAGAAATTATTATAAGCTATTGTGATATTCAAAGTAACTTAATTTCTCTCAGAGAATATATTTAATTTAAACTACCAGTGTGTTCTTAATTATTCTTATATTCTATCTCAAACAAACATACAAGCCCTTTTCGCTAAAACGCTCGCGCCACAAGCTACCTACACACATCATCACACCATCACATTACACTATCATAGCAGTCAGAGCTCAAAGCGCCAACCATTTCAAACCGGGCAGTCCGACGCATGCGCAAAGCAGTTTTAATGCATTAAATTTCTGCTACTGTCTTGGCCAATATTCCTTTCTATTTATTTTTTTTGACATAACCAGTGTTTGTGGATATAACCACTTAGAACAACAATTTGCTGTTCTGTGCTATCACAGACAGTTCTTTAAAATGTATGCGAATTGATATCTCATACATTTAATTTTGCCGTATCCAATGTCTAGTTATTTATTTGCTAATAACCTAACCATTTTTTAATGAAACTAATTTCTTACAGATTGTATGAGCTAATTTATTACAGATTTACAGCTAATAAATAAATTAATAATTATTTTTTCCTGAATGCTTTATAATTATCACGGTACAATAAATACTGATCACAAAGCGTTCTTGCAGTTTAAATTTCCAACAGTTTCAAACTAGGCATGGTGTAGAGCATGCGCAGTGAAACTAGTTTGCAAAAACGGTCAGGAACTATTACACAAACTCGCTGCACGAATAAACCCATTCTAAATTCAACTGGATGTAACGAGTCTTGAAGAAAGCTCCTGATCTAAAGAAAAGTAAAGGCTCTCTACATCTTGTTCTTAACAGTCAAATTTCACAGCTATGATATAAGGAGGGGGGTCCATAATAATTAAATATTTCCATCAGTGTTGATTCTACGAATAAATTTTATTAACAAACTCTAAAAGCGTTAGGTTTGTAATGGTGTAACGTATGTGAGAATAAAGAATCACTACAACCTCTAAACTGGTTATCCCGTTTAGGTGCCATCACCTCTGTGTCAGGTATTCCTTTGTAGTGGAAGAACGAAATGAAAAATAATAGTTTTTAAAAATAATTTAGAATATTTTATAATGTGAATTTAACTTCAAAAAGAGTGTATTTTACTGTCAGGTACTGTAAAATTCGGATCATTGAACAAAGGCACAAAATCCCGTTAGGCTAACTCTTTTGTACAAGAAAATTCTCCCGCGAGAGAGAGAGAGCAATTCCAAAGAAGAGAGTCTAACATTAGCTTTCAAAGAGTAAAGGAGTAGATAGCCTGCATTTAGCCTTCAAACAACTAAGTCGCATTCTGCTTCCAAAGCCAGAACACTTCAGGAATTGCTCAGTTCCAATGATAGATATTTGCCTTTATTCTAGATAAACGTTATTTTATTAAGATACCGTATGATATTGTAATATACTTAAACTTGCTTAAAGAATAATATATGTATTTATAAAAGCAGTGTGATCTCTTAATTAGTCTTAATACTTCTATCTCTTAACCGTATATACATACAAAGCCCTTATACAAAACCGCTTAAGCTACTATAAACTACAACACCATTAGATTACACCTTGTTACTTTTTATTTGAATTATTTTTGAAAAAAAATTTATTTATGAAGGGTTGCAGTGAGGAAAAAATGTTGGGTTATCAATGTTTTAGCGTTGCCTTTCTTTTGTAATACAATGTAAACACGATCAATTTCCACCAACTCTGCCATCTGTGCCCATCCAACTAACTATAAATGATAATACGCCATCTCTATATTTTTTTTATTAGGACCAACTGTGTAAAAATATAAAGAAAATGTTAATTTTATATTAGTACTAAGTGTAATAAGAGAAAATGGGTATGAGTGTAAATATTACTGATAAATGTTTCAGTTGTATCTGGACATGTTTTACTGTTAAATGTTACTTCGAAGTATCTGGACATGCACAATACTTTCTAAGTGAAAGTGATTAAGATATTTTAATTAAGAAAAAAAACTAAAAAAGCGAAATATTTAAAATTAAATTATTTTAAATTAAATTTCCGTTTAAAAATATATAAACTTCTTGTTGTTTTATAATAACCATGCAAAAAAAAAAAAAACATATGGGTGATTAAGATCTATGATAAAAAAACTGTTAACACCCTACTTTAAACCGTTTGAAAACGTTAATCTCGAAAAGTCCATTAAAAGTACCCAATTATAAAGTTTTAAAGGCGAGCTAACTTTTAAAGTTTCTTTTTTTTTTTTCTTCTTTTCATTCCTTGTTAAACATGCCGTTTTTATAATAGCACATTAAAAAACATAAATGTGACGGTTTTATTAGAAATATAATATAGAATTATTCTCCACCTGTGTTTTAAACTAATTTATTTACAAAAATTATTCTTAATATAATTAAGTGAAGTTCTATTTCTTATGACTGCACTATTTTAATATTAATAAATGCATACTGAACCAACCTTCTTTGATGGAAGCAACTTTAATTGGAGTGAATCAAGTTATTTGAAAAAAAAAAAATATTCGATTATTATTAAGTGTGAAAAACCGAATATATAAATGTGACGCCAAGATGTCTGGGGTACACTGGGAAAGCTGGCCCCGTTGCGATTTTGTCAAAATTTCCAAAAATGAGTTTTCACTGGAATTAAGGGTTTGACAGTGCCTAAAGTACATTTTTTTGTCTCTATATAAAAGTACATATGAATGTGAACAAAATATATCAAAAATGAATAAACACAGGAAAAGCTCAAAGTTGAGCTATTCCGTTTAGGTGGTAGTATCAGCGTGACTGCTGACAAAGGTTATGGCTGAAATCCGTTAAGTCGGAAATAGGACCTTACTGAAAATGGAATTTTCAGCTCCCCGTTTTTTCGCTGCAACGAATTTTCCTATCACTAGACCTATCATTTTCATTTGAAATATGTTTCCAGAAAAATAGCGAAATACAGTGTATTTCTCGTCTCAATCCTGGTGTTGAAACCCGGATGGACAAATGAATGTATGCAATATATTCTGTCTAAAAACATTTGTTTAATAATAATAAATGCAAACCCGTTTTATCAGGACTTTTAACAAAAGGTTATCCAGCGGTGTGTGATGGATGCAAGAAACTTGAAATAATATTAAATTATAAAAAACATCAGAAATGTGACATTCCCTTGCAAAAGGGCTAGCCAGGTATACAAGTCCAGTTACTGGTACGGTTCAAGAACAATTATGGCATTGTACTACCCCTTCTCCTCACAGGGGATGAATTGAAGAAACATAGAGAAGAGATATTTAAAGACAGACTTGTGCTAGAAATCAAGGTGAAAGCGTCAGACCAGTATCCTATACCAGTATCAAGTTATAAGAATTTATTATAAGATTTTATTGCGATTTTCAAAGTACTTAATTTCTCTTAGAGAATATATTTAATTTAATCTACCAGTGTGTTCTTAATTATTCTTATTACTTCTATCTCCAACTTACTTACAAGCCCTTTTCACTAAAACGCTCGTGCTACACAACCAGCTACTACAAACACACATCATCATTCCATTATAGGTGCTACTCATTTCTGCTCTCTAGAGTCTAGAAGACGTAATGCTGGTCTTCTATTCTTAAAGAAGCTCTTGAATGGTGAAATTGATTGCATGGCGCTACTTGCTGGTCATTCCTTTTTCATGTACTACCTCGCTGCTTGCGCACTACTTCGCATTTCGTGG
>JAAEAF010014481.1:0-118723 GCA_011037195.1 Triatoma infestans | reverse complement strand
GATAGAGAAGAAAATTTTAGTTTATTGGGGAAATAAACAAACAAAAGAAAACAGAACAACACAACACATCAGAAGTAGTGATGGAAGAGCGCAATGGAGGCCTACCTCATGATAGAAGGCCACCGGCTGACATAAAAGTAAAGTATTCGGAAGATAATATTATGGATAGTAACACTAGTAATGAGGTTAATATTAATAATAATAATAATAATCATGATAAATCCGGGAAAGGCCACAGGGATCGTTGACTCGTGAGTCGACGGGTCTGAATATGCGCCCGGCGAAAGTGGTGAAAAGCAAGGATAGGATAGCGAATATTCAGGATACTATTAATAACAGTGATAATAATAAAATTAGCAATGAAGTATCTATGGAAACAGGTGGTGTGAACTGGACTGGTTTCTATAAGCCTACGGACAAAGGTCCCTTAGGACAACAGCTATTCAAATGATATAGTGGATATCAGAGCTGTGGGGAAAAACCGAATGAAAATTATAACAGAAACACCGGAAGCGGCTAAATATTTAATTAACCACACGGGTTTGGAAAAGCGAAACTTGAGGGCTTATATCCCAGAATATCGTATCTATTCGAAGGGCGTCATTAGAGGGATGGAAGCATCCTTTCCAGAGGAGGAAATTCTGCAGCACCTTCGAAGTGAAATTTCGGTGATAAAAGTAGAAAGAGTATATAAAAGAACCGAAAATAGGCCTCTTGAAACTTGTTTCCTGACTTTCGATAGTCAGAAACTTCCGAGGCATGTCACTTTGTATGGGGCGAGGTTCAGAGTTCTTGAAACTTTTGTTTTCCAAGAAAATGGATTTTGGGGAGCACGAGGGGGGGGGAATGAAACGTTTAAGCCTCCCCAAAAAGTGTCACTTCAATAAAATGTACGGTTCTACCAGCTATATGATATTAAGAAATGTTTAGGTCAATGTTAAGGATTGGTAGAATTTAAAGTTTGAAGAAAATAGATTATCTAAAAGTGCGAATTTTCACAATAGATTTCAGGGTTTTTCTGAGAAACTTGCAAATTAGGCTTAAATTGAAAATGACCGTCACAAATCTTGCTCAGGGATGTGAGACAGAGAGCAGCACTGCCATGCAATGTGTAGTCCACCTTGTCCCATATAAACAGCAATCACTTTTATTTATATAGAGGAGCAAGCCCCCCAACAAAATGATAGTAAACAGTCCATGTTTAAAGAAAATTTGCCAATAAGAAGTGTTATAAACTGTCGTGTGAGTGTTTCACACCAGATTTTTTTTCGCCACTCTATTTTCTTTTATTTTTATAATCTCTAAAGCCCAGTAATTTCAAAGCAATTAAACATTGCACTATGTTAGCACACTAGTGGAATTACTGTGCTAATAATAAACAGAAAATATGTGCTCTATCTATTATTAAAATCTTGTTTGTTAGTGAAAACACGCAATGGTTGAACTAAACTATCTGACCTTAACATACCTTCATTATACTTCATTAATAATAGAGAAACTAGTCAACTAATTTTGAAACGGTAATTAACAAGCTGGTAAGTTGTACTGCAATAATATGATGAATATAAACTTCATAGCGGATTGTTATATAACTATACAAAACTACAAATATTGCAAAAAAAATGAAAAAGAAATAGAAGAGAAGAGGATATTCATCATACAATGGAAGAAAAACAGCTGTCTGATAACAAAAATATCAACCGAGTCTGGCAACCTGGGCCATTAATGCAGTATCTATATGTAATATTTTATCAGATATAAAATGTTGGGACTGTCTAAATTGCAGCGGTGCCCCACTTCTTGCATGAGTTATTATTACACGAGAATATTATGCGGAGATTTATAATACCTAACCATAACATTGGGCAACTTATCTGCCAAATATAGCATAAGTTAACACAGGTGTTCTTAGTTATCTAATACAGTTATCGAATGTCATTTTATATATTAAATACAAGAATATGGATTTAAATTACAGATATATTTGAAAGATTGATAGAATAAACAAAAATCGTATATCTGTTGTGGAATACTCACACGACCTTCTCCTACTCTTGTTAATAAAATTATAAATATAAAATAACAAATTTTACATTAAACTCAAAATTTTACACATTTGTGATCACCTAAATATATTGGTGGGGGATAAGTAGTACCTACTAACCTTGGCAGGTAGAGTAGTGATGATTATATTGTGGCCCAGTATTGCGCACCAGTAACAACTGAAACAACTGCAGACTAACTTTGGAAATTTAACTATGCATCTCATAACTAAGTTTAGGGAAATCATCTTTGTAGACGTTTTCGAGAAAATTCCAAAAAAAATCTCGAAAACCTATTCGATAAAGTCGTACTTCCGGGGAATCGATTTTCTTCAAATAACTTTCTGTCGAATCCCCCATGGTGATACCCATTTCGTTTTGATATTTCCAGTTTTGATCAATCACAAGTTTGATTTTTCGTTTTTGAGCCATGTACAATAGGTATGGGGGAAGTTGGGTTAGATAGAAAACTAGGTAAAACTAGAAGTAAAGCTGAACACTGTATAATAGAAAAGTAGCACAAACTGCCTGGACTTTACACTAAAATATATAAAATGGTAATGAGAGGTAATGAGAAAGGTTGATGTTGCTGTGGTGGTTGGTTCCGCAGAGCTGGAAAGCATCAGAAACATTTTCCGTGGTAGCCTGCTTCATTTTGTGGTCATCGACCGGTGCGTGCCTGTTTGGATGATGTATGATGTATGCGAATGTTGTGTGGAATGCATAATAAAAAACTTAATTATAAAAAACCATATTTAGGTATACATGCTTGCGTGGATGGCGTATGTGAATGTTATGTGAAAAAGGTTGAAATAAGAGTGGAATGCATAATTATAGAAACTTAATTATAAGAAACCATATACCTGCGTGCGTGGATGGCATATGTGTATGCATATTGTGTGAAATATTGAGTGGAATGTATAATATATAAAAAACTTAATTATAAAAAAACCATATTTAGGTATATATGCGTGCGTGGATGCCGTATATGAATGTTGTGTAAAAAGTGAAATAGTGACCGGAATGCATAATTATAAAAAACTTAATTACAAAATCGCTTAATTTTAAATAATGTTAGTTTAAATCGTTATTTAATTTAATTTTTAATTAATTTTTATATTTTATTTTGACTAGTTAATTGTAAAGTAAATCTCCCTCCAACATTAGAGTTTGAAAATTCGACTCCCACGTCGTGTTGTTTCCATTGTAAGGAAAATTTGCCCTTTAACAACCCAAACACGTATTTTCCCATCCAGCTGACCATACTCCTTGACCTAGTTTAAGAGTTTAGTTTTAAATAAGTTAAAAACACCAGTCAGTGTGTAAAACTGAATTTGCTCTGTGCAAGTCTGTGTTGTCACACTGTCTGGAAAACACATCTTGAAGATGGGCGAACGCCCGAAACCCGTCGATGACCACAAAATGAAGCAGGCTACCACGGAAAATGTCTCTGATGAGAAAGGTTGATGATGCGTTGTGACTGCTGTGTGAACTCTCTCTCTCTGCTTTGATCCCTCTCTTCGGATCTTATTACACATGCTTTTCACATATTACACACATACATACATAGGCTACTTTCTAAAATCCACTTTTTCGGACTCGGGTGATCTCAAAACATAATTTCCGGTGAAAACTTAATTTCCAAAATTTGGCACGATCGCAGTACTTGCTCTTTACCAAGTATAAGAGAAAATAATTAATGTAATGGCCGCTTTTTTCCAAGATGAGATTATGTGTATCATTGAATGCTGCTGTATGATGTAAGGCAGGGAGAAGTTATGGAGATCTGGATATTTATCAATAGTCAAGCTGCACTAAAAATAAGCTTGTAATAAGCCGTGCTAATGAGAGGGCCCACGAATCAAGTATATTATATAAATTTGATTGTTTTAGGTTTTAAGTTTCTAGTTGGTAACAAAAGCTCAGAAACACTGAGAACCTTCTGTAAACTTATAGAACAATATTGCACAATACTATAACCGCTATTGCGGTTTCAATAAATTGCTTTCTGTATTTTTAGTTTTGGGGATAAGGGGTTAATAAAATTGTTTCATAGGAACGGAAACCAGAAATTGTTGCTTTAATACGAAAAAAAAATTATTATTATTATTAATGAAAAATAAACTAAAGGAAGAAAACTAATGGGAGAATTTTGTCTTAAATTAAGGTAAAAGCCAAAGTAAAATGGTTGTTACAAATAATGTTTCGTTTGAAAAGTTTTATATACTTAATTAACATCAATTTATTAGGCGTCAGTGAACTTTCTCTTCTTTGTAAGTTTTCTTTTGTTTGCTTTCTTTCTTGCTTAGAAAAAAAAAAAAAGAAAAAGAAAAAAAAAGTACTTCATTATATTTGGTGGTTTAATTGTTGTTCTGCTGCGCTTTCATTTCTTTAAATCTTTAGTTAAAATGGTTTATAAAAAATGCTCAATCAAACTGGATTTTTTGCGTGTATAACGTACGCTCTTTTAGTGATTTTATGAAGCTTTCTTTGAATTTTAAACCATCTGCTCAAATGACGATGAATGCTTTTGCTAAATACGACTAGTCCTTTGAAAACATGGTAAACTTATCTTTTACTTCAACCTTCCTTTTAATTATAAAGGAACTAAACTAAAAAAACACAGTACTCGAATTGGAGCAAATTCATTCTGTATTAGTGGATTATCTCTCTTGAAAATAGTTACTTTGCTACACCAGTAAGTGTTAATTGTTTAGTTAATAATTAGGAAAACATTTGTAAACTACAAAAATGTATTCTCTTCCAAATTTAACAGATTTTGCTGAAACCAAAGTTTTAAAGGTATTTTAAATTAATAACTACTAGTAATTGATCCAAAAAAAAAAAAAAAATCTGGTATGCTACACTCACACAACTTTCTCTTACACAAGTTTTCAACATTGTAATTGACAAATTTTATTTGTTAGTATATCAAATTTAATGAAATTCGTCGAAAATTGAAAAAAACTGTCCAGTAAAAAAGCACTTCTGGTTTACTAATTTTCTCGAAACTCTAAATTTTTGGCAATCTATTGATTTCTAATTAATTTTGTTTAGATGGTAGAATTATATAATCAACTATGATAGCCCTTAAGAGGGAAAACCTAACTCCACCCCTCCCCCAAAAGTGCCCTTAAATGAATTTTCCTAGAGAAATGTTTTAAATAAAAGTTGTAGATCTTGAGAAAGTGAAAAAAAAAAATCAGTAAAGGGGTACTTCCGGTAGAGGAATTATAGCAGATCACCTACTGCCGGATCCCATGGTGATACCAAACGAATATCAAGTTTCAATTTTCTAAGTTTTTTTTTTTTTTAATTAAATGAATTAAAGCGTGTCAATATTTATGGTAATTGGCGTCCGGGCCTTATCAGTGCACTGCCGGCCTCCGGACAGTGTACTCCTGTTACAGACAGCACTGCCCATCACGGCAGTGAGCTGTAGAGGCTCCTAGGAAGAAAAAATCTAAGGGTAGCACAGCTGGACTCGAACCGGGGTCCTTCGCGTGGTAGTCCAGTACGCTAACCACTTAGCTATTCCCTTCCCTCTTCGTTTTTGCGCTAATTGTTCACATACATACACACACACAGAGTCCATTTTCTAAAAACCACTTTTTTTGATGCAGGACACCTCAAAAAGGATATTTCCGGTGAAAACCAGATAAACCAAATTTGGCACGATTACAATACTTCCTCTTACTAGGAGTAAGAGACAGAATAAATACATAAATTTACACAACTACCGTGATTAACTTTTAATCTCTATAAAACTAGATAGCTAATTGGTGATCTTATTCACTTTAAATGCAAACTATATTATATCGGTTACTAACCGCAATTAACCTAGCGCCATTATCAATTTACATTTATAATGTTAGCGCATATTATAATATGCATACCATGCATTGTGCTGCACTATTACCTCTAAAAGCTATTATAACCATTAACTGACCCATACGGCATACACCCACCCACATATAGCTACTTATGCGTACTTATATATGTAATATGTACCAAATATACAACATACATTATTTATTTATTTATTTTTTATTTCTGTTGCAAAATTATAATTAATAGTTTATTTGAAATGATCTAGTATTGCTCATCTATTTCCTTCCTGGAATTTAGTGATGCTCTCTTCAGTTCGGTACTTATACAAGATCAGTGAGCATATTCCTTTTAAATTGTATCATATACCATTTAATTAGCAATCAGGATTCTTCTTATCATTAATCCATTAAGGCATTTCCGCAAGTCTCGGTACAAACAGCTCTCTTAAATTTTAATTAGTAATATCATTTTTTAATAAATTCTCAGTTCAATGCAATCTCTTTGGAGTAATACAAATCTAAACCATCCAAGTGCGATTTAGGTCTCTTTCTGTTTGAGAATAGAGAAATGTCATGTCTCTTCTAGTTAAAATAAATTACAAATGTGTTGCACAAATAGTTGCAATTTTTTTTAAGAGCAAGGAGTGAGTTGCCAGCTTCTTTTCATGCATTATTTGTGTTAAGTATGAAGTATTCTGCAAAGTGTGGCCTCTATGCAGGCCATATATGCAGTGCCTCAACGTTAGATCATGTCATTGTAAATATTGCTAGGCTGAGATACTCGCAAGGAAGGACGCTATTCATTTCCCTCTTTGAGGTCACCAATCAATTTATGGGTAATAGAATCACGGACTTACTCCACATTAGAAACCTGTACTGTTCCATAAAACACTCGATGGCTTTAAATTTGTCCGGTTAAACTATGGTATCATATAGAGCACCCAGTAGAATACCAGAATCCTGCCAAAGATCCGATTTCTAACACGCCTTTATTATTTTTTTTTTTAAACTAGTAGGAATAATCGCTCCTTACTAGTAATAAAAATGAAAGAAGTGGGATCTTGGGCCGAGAAGTGAGAATCTCTATCTGCCGGTTCATTTTCTGGAACGCCCTTAGCAATTTTTTTTAGTAGTATTAAGAAATATGCTTCGTCAAAAATTTCTCTACGAGGATGAGTGATTAATAAGTTGAATAATTGGAGCAGTAATCAGCTCTGAATAGTATTAAACAACTTGCCGTTTCGCGGATAAGTCGAAGACTACTGAGGCATCTGGGACTGAAGTTGTAGGCTTATTCTCTTAGGAGTCAATGGGCAGATTTCTCTAATATCTTTCAAGAGCAAATTGGAAGGTATTCTAGGTTAGCCTAGACAAGAATTATAGCATCAAGAGATTGTGATCCTATCATCATCAGAATACTAGATTTATATGTGATCAATCAAAAAAGGCAAATGAATGATCTGGGTAGTAATAACAGAGTTACCCTTCTTTAGGTTCAGAGCATACTGTCGTAGAAAATAATGAGTTGACCGACGCTCTGGTATGGAAACGCATATGGACCGCAACCTTGTATGGGATAAGACTATCCAAGAAGAGCTGAGAAATGAGAAAGTTAAGAAAGCAGCTTAGCTCTGTGGAGAACCATCCCAGGGTTGAGGCAGCTAAGGTTTTTTTGTGAAGGCTAGAAGAAAAATTGGCTTCGTATATTGGCTGTCAGGTTCCTTCACGAGGAATTGAGACTCAGAGGCGCCTGAGGAGAATACAGTATTTTTCCTAAATGAATGCGTCGTTTGAATCCTGGATACATACCAGGTATTGGGTATTATCCTCTAAAGCCTTTCCACATCTTGAAAGTTCTTAAAAATATATACTTGGAAAGGTTGCTATGGATTGTACTCCCTAAAAACGGGTACTTTTGCTAAGAATAACATAAAATAAAGAAAATGTGATAAAAGTAACAATAAAAAAAAAATAGAAAAAAAGAATAACGTAATACCATTATTCTCTTTAAGAAACATAAATTATTAGTTTACTGCATTAAAGATCGAAGTTTTATTTTTCACACGCAATTCAATATAACACCAACCATTTCCGTTTTACTGCAGGACCTGTTATATAATACATTTGATACCTGAACTCAGTCAAGACATTTCTTTTGATATATCCTCATCGTATAGCCTAGTAAAATGGTGTGTTACTACTGGTTAAGGAGGACACGTGTGTTCACACGAGGTATTTTTAAAATATTCAAGTATTTGGGGTAAGACAGATGAAAAACGTTTTTAGTGGTACTAGCATCTCCCTGCTTAGATATATTTCTTTGCAGTTATCTATCTAAAAGTGTATCACTTAATTTTTTTTTTTTTAATCTTGCCACGTTATTTATTATACTGGAATTTAATTTACTTTACTTTAACTTTCTTCTGTAAAGCTTTATTGCTTATTTTACTTTCTCTTACTGCCGTTTAAGAGAAAGTATTGCAATCATATCAAATTTTCGATGCCGTTGTTACGGGAATTACAAGTTTCGAAGTCCCCTGAGTCCGAGAAAGTGGTGTATAGAATTTGTGTTTGTGTATCGTCAGAATAATTGTGAAACAGAAAAGTGCATTAAAAATTCAAACTTTATACTTCGTTCTACAAGGGGACCTGGCTGTAAGGTTTTGGTCAAAATCGATCGACCAGAATTACCCCAACCACTTTATTGAATGGATGTTTTATTTTCTTACGATTTTCTCGATAAACGCTCCAACGATTTTTTTTTAAACTTGCTACCCAAAATACCTATATAAAAAGTTATAACTTATATTTGAAACATTTTCTCGGGATAATAAACAAGTCTCGTATGATTTAGATTGTCCGATTAATTCATAACAATGAAGGTAATTAAACATTGGTAAAATTTGTAAGTTAGTATACACTTTTTTTGTAATAACTATGTAAATTGCGTTATGTGATGGTATTTGATTTGATTTTTTTTTTCTACAGCTATTTCTTCTAATATCTTAGCGACTTTGAAATACAGAAAAAAAAAATGTACAAATGTTATTTGTGTTATTAAGGTTTGTTATCTATACAATTAAAAGCAAGGGAGTGTAATAAATTTCAACATATATTAAGTTGACAAAAGTGTTTTGTTTTTAATGTTACCCCCACTATATAATTATCTCTTTGTATCATTTGAAAGATAACAAACAAGGGCACAAAACCACCAGGAAAAAGGAGATGGTGGAAATTTTGAAAACATATGATTAATTATAAAATGTAGAAAATGTAAATGATAATTCCTAAAAAGTTATCTAATTATGTTTTCTCTCTTTACAATGAGAAACCTTCATCATTGCTTTCAAGTGTTTCATTTTCTCTCTGTTATCGTTCACCCGAACAAATAAAGGTACAAAGTTTGCTCTTCTCGTTTTTTTTTGTTTTTTTTTCTTTTAATACTTTCTCTTAATCCTAGCAATTTTCACCGAAAATACGCGTTTTAAGGTGTCCTGAGTTCGTAAAAAAATTGTTTTAGAAAATATCTGTGTAAGTGTTTGTGAACAGCGTAGCTCAAAAACGAAAAAATCGCCGAAAGTTTAAACTTGACAACAGGATGTTATTTGTCAAAATTCCACAACCGGAAATTACCACTTTACTGAATGTTTTTTTTCAGTATTTTGTGATTTTTCACGAAAACGGCTCCAACGATTATCTTTCAACTTTGAATATCAACTACCCATAAAAAGCGCTATAAATTTTATTTTCATTTAAAACCAGCCTTTCAAGGTTTTTCTTTGGGAAAGAGGTGGGGGTCATGTTTTCTTTTAAAGTACTATATTACTTTATTATTACGATTCTATCATTTCAATAATATTAATTTAGAATCTACTGTGTTGACAAAGTTTCAAGTTTGAAGAACAGCACTTGGACCGGAAGTGCCTTTTTTTAGTGCACAACTTTTTCTGTTTTGCAATTTTCTTCATAGAAATACTGTCGGATTTCATTAAATTTTGTGTACTATCTATTAATTTTGTTTGAAACGGTTTTCCGAGAAAGTTCATTTTTTCTTTTATTATTTAAAGTTCTCCCATTTATTGAGTTTTGATTCTCCCATTGAAGACATAGTAAATTATTGACGAATAAATATTTTGTAAGAATTAAAAGTCTAAAAAAAAAGAAGTAAATTATGTAAAAACTATGTAAATTGCACTAAGAGATGTATAAGTGCTTCAACCAGATTTTTTTTATTTTATTACTTCCTCTTAAGAGTAATTAATATTACTCCTAAGAGGTATTACTCCTAGTAAGAGGAAGTATTACGAGCATTTCAAATCTTCGAATTAACCGGAAATATGTTTTGAGGTACCCTGAAAAAAAAAAAAAAACTTGTTTTCAGCGAATCTGTGTTGGTCAAAATATTTCAAAAACGAAAAATCACAGGAAGTTTAAATTTGGTACCTATTCGCTTTAGGTTATAGCACCGCATCTGACACGAAGGTTTCGGGCAAAATCTATCAACCGGAAGTGCGACTATATTGAATGTTTTTTACTTTCTCTTACCCCTAAGTGACAGGAAGTATTGTAATCGTGTCAAATCTTCCATATCGAGTTTTGTCAAATCTTCCACCGGAAATATCCGTTTTGAAGTCCCCTGAGTCCAAAAAAGTGGTTTTTAGCAAATGGTCTGTGTGCCCGTGTATGCATGTATGTGAACAGCATAGCTCAAAAACGAAAAATCGTAGAAAGTTCAAACTTGATATTCCGTTTAGGTATCACCATGGGATCAGACAGTATGTTATCTATCAAAATTCCTCAACCGGAAGTACAACTTACTAGTTGGATTTTTTACTTTTTTTGCGATTTTCTCAAAAATGGCTCCACGATTTTCTGTAACTTGGTATATCAACTACACATCAAGAGCTACAACTTTATTTGAAACATTTTCTCCAGGAAAATTCATTTAAGGGCACTTCTGGGGGAGGGGTTAGGTTTTCATCTTAACTGTTATTTCAGTTTATTAGACAATTTTGTCATCTAAATAATATTAATTAAAATTAAATATGTTGTTGAAATTCCGGGTTTGAAAAAAATCGGACAACAGGAAGTGCGTTTTTTTTAACACTTTACTAAATGATTTTTTCACTTTTTCGCGATTTTCTCAAAAATGGCTCCCACAATTTTCTTGAAACTCGTATATATACTAAACATGCAAAGATCTACATCATTTATTAGTAACATTTCTCTGGGAAAATTCATTTAAAGGTACTTTTAGGCGAGGGGTGGGGTTACAGCTTCCTCTAAAGTGGTATTATAGTTGATTATAAAATTCTATATCCAAGCAAAATTAATTAAAAATAAATAGATGGCCAAAATTCCAAGTTTTATGAAAATTAGTAAGCTGGAAGTGCGCATTTACTGAAAAGTTTGTCAGTTTTCGACGAATTTCGTTATATTTGTTTCACAAACTATATCATTTGTCAATTATAATTTTGGGAACAGGAGTAAGAGAAAGTTGTGTGAGTGTTCCACACCAGATTTTTTGGTATATAATTGTATTTTCAGGAGTTGAAGAGAAAGTCGTGTGATTGTTTCACACGAGTTTTTTTTTATTTATTTTTTTAATTATTAAAGGAATGACAATCTCTAAAATTAAGACTTCTTCAAATAATTTAAGTTATTCCATGTATTTTAAACAAGTTGCGTCAATAATAGAATTAATTTGGAATTATGCCAGGACATCCTGGATGTTATATTTTGTTTTTATGTAGGTACATTATTTTAATAAATTATTAATTAAAACAAATAAATTTAATGCAGCATCGCTCACATACTGGATCTTGTCGTCGCACCCAGTGTGCGATAATTAAACTATGTTGTTGGTTCTACTTAAAAGGCAATTGTCGCAGTTATTGTCTTAACCTTATCTTGCCATAATTATCATTAAAAAAAATCTGTTGTGAACCCTTACACCACTCTTACTCTAATTAATACAATTTTTTTTAACTTATCATTTATTTGTTTTATTTACAATCTGCAAACGCAAATGCAATAGATCACTTTGATGTCTACGGCTAAATTGTCTTGAGTAGTTTGAGGAAAGTGGCCAGTGCCACTCATTCTTTCCAGGGATTATCCCTCATGCTCGGTCAGGAGGTTTCTTGGTCAGCGGCACTTTAAATGTCTGGTAGTATTCCCAGGTATGGATGGTCAGGGAGGACATGTTCGTAATATGTGTGTGCCTAGTTTGCTGTGGAAACTTGTGTAGAGTTGTTCTGTCAGTTCGCTTACGAATGGAATCTGTAGGTCGGCGTTTAGCGTTGTGTTAGTTACATAGTAGAAACATTTTGTCTAGTAAGCGTTTGACAAGATAATATCCAGTTTTCAAGAAATCTAGAGTTTTCGTTACGTGAGTGTACTACTTAGTGAAGATATCACATCAGGATAGAACGTCTGCTTTCACTAACTCCTAGTGTTGCGATCGTGCCAGATTTTCGAAATTGAGTTTTCACCGGAAACACGAAAAAAAAGTTTTTTTACACAATTTCTCAAAACAAAAGAAAGGTCGCAGGAAGCTCAAACTTCGTATTCTGTTTAGGTACTACCACCGCATTATACACAGAGATTTCGGGCGAAATGCATTAACCGGAAGTACGATTTTACGAAGTAGTATCTTGAATTTTTTCGAGAATGAGTGTAACGATTTATTTTAAACTTGATGCTAACTGTAAATATGAAAACCTATCGTCAGAGACATTTTCCGTGATAGCCTGATTCATTTTGTGGCCATCGACCGGTTTCGGGCGTTCGCCCATCTTCAGGATGCGTTTGTCAACTTGTGTGATAACACAGACTTGCACAAAGCAAATTCAGTTTACACACTGACTAGTCTTTTTAATTGTATTTAAAAACTAAACTCTTAAACTAGGTCAAGAGGGGTGATGGTACCTTAGTGGGAAAAAGGAACACGTGTTTGGATTGTTAAAGGGGCAGATTTTTCTTAAAATGGAAACAACACGTGGGGGTCTAGTTCTAAACTCTGATGTTGGAGGGAGATTCACTTTACAATTAACTAATCAAAATAAATTTAAAATTAAATTCAATAACGATTTAAATTAAAAACCTATAATGAGAGGTTTATACGACAGTGGCCTGACAATTTGAAAACCATTATAAAAAAAAACAAAATGAAACATTTGTAAATGAAACATTTTTAACAAAATAAGTATTTTAATAATATTTTGGTTTAAATGTTAGGTAAAAATTTAAACTTGCCGCTCCATATTTGATTATAGAGTGGGCACTTCCTACTCGTTACCACCCTCAGTTATACAAGATAAAACCCCATCACTTTTTTATGTCAAGCCAATTTAAACGTTTTATGGACATAGTGTTTCACCCAATATTTTTTAATTGGTCCAAATATATATCTCCAAGGAAGAGATATTTGCCACTAATATAACCCTAGGAAAGTTAATTTCTGATGTCCTTTGTTCTCAGTTTCTCTTTCATAACTCCTATGCTTTGAAAGAAGTTATTGGATTTTTTTTTTTTTTTTTTTTTTTAATAGAACGGGGAAAGGTATTTCTAAAGGTATTACAACCTATGGTGAAGGGGTGGCAAAGTGGATTCAGGGTAAACATTGTATACCCACCAAAGGAGGTCTTCCTCTCTGTCTAAACCTAAGGTTGTAAAGTCATGCCATAGTTATATATATATATCATACAATCCACCTTTTTCCACTTTACTTCGATTACAATCTGTCCTATTATTAAAGAAGCATAATAAAAATAACTGAGCTGGTACACAAATAACAAGAAATGAGGGAAGTAATGACTACATTTTCTTCTTTGGATGACATCATTCGCAGCCCCGTCTTACAATTCTAATTTTCCCCGTGGTCACTCTTTTGTGACATTATTATTCTGTAACTATATTTTATATATTGTTAAAATAAAGTTACTTTTTTACTTTTTCTTACTCCTCCTAGTAAGAGGAAGTATTGTGATCGTATCAAATGTTCGTAACTACAAATATTTGTTTAGAGGGACCCTGAGTACGAAAAAATACGTTTTTAGTGAATGGTCCGGGTCGGGTATTTTGTGTGTTAACAAAATATCTCATAAAAGCAAAATTGTAGGAACCGCAAACTTTGTATTCCAGTGTAAAAGGATTCGAAGAGAGGGATCTAAAGCAGAGAGAGAAAGAGAGAGAGACAAAAATTGAGAGTATCACTCGCTTCTTAGGCCAGACTAGAGAAGAAGACTCTGTTTAAATACAGCTGCGCTAGCCCTACAGTCTTTCAACAGTTTAAACACCAGTTATAACGCGTCAACAACCAACTACATCTTTCTCTTTACTCACTCTAAATCTCTCGCTACCTAATTTCTATATTCGTGTAAAGTCCTGGCAGTTTGTGTTACTTTCTCATTATATAGTGTTCAGCATTATTTCCAGTTTATTTCTTCTTATAAACCCAATTCTCTCCTCCACATACCCAATATACCAGTTCGGTACTACTTCGTATCAGGCACGGAAGTTTTCAGGTATAAACTCATCAATCGCGGAAGTGCTACTTTGCACAATAGTGTCATCAGTTTTTCGCGATTTTTTTGAAAAATGGCTCGAACAAATTTCTTTAATCTTCGTATACTATCTATTACACCTTTATTTGAGACATTTGCCGGGGAAATTGATATTTTTTTTTTGTAGGTTCTGGAGGAACAGTAGTGGCAAGCTTTCTATACAATAATACTTCAGTACAATTTATGGTTCTACCATTATATAATATTGATATGCATAAGATGCATTGGTAGAATACGGAATTTAAAGAATATCGGTTATGTGGAAGTGTGTGAATTTATAGAATAAGTTCTCCAGAGCTTCATGGAATTTTCTTTAAACCTTGAAATACAAACTGTACTCGTATAAAACCTATCACTTTTATTTCAAACACTTTCCAGGGATAAATTATTTTACGGTGTTTCGTGGTGGTATCTGGGCCATTATATTTTAAATGCTCCATAAATTTACGTTTGTGTTAGGTTTTGGTGCCGTCTTCAGTGTTAGAATGTAAACACATTATTCTACTTTCACCTGGCAATTAGTTATAATAATTTAATGTTTTGGTTATTGTAAATGATATTATAATGACCTTGCACTCTTTGCTTTATCTCTGATAATTTTTTCAAATTGATGAATCTCCGATAATGGCAATCACATTATTTATAATAAAATAAAATATTTACTCCATTTCAAATGACTCCTCTACTTTTATTATCACTTTTTTTTTTCCTGCTTCTCTTCACTCCGTTTATTTATTACATTGTTTATATATTGCCTCAGTATTTAGTGTGTTATATAAATAATTTTTTTTTTTTTAAATAAATATTGTGAATAAATTAATTTCTCTAAATTGTGGCCGGGAGGGCGCTGCCTATTTGATTAGTTTGGCAAAAGACGCTAGAGTGCAGTTTGTGTGTGTGCTTGAGGAACCATGTTGGATTTTTACTTGTTTGCTAGTAGTGTTATGAGCCATTTTTGTTATTATGTTTTGATTATGGTGCCCAGTTTATTAAAAAACTTAACTGAATTAAGTCTGTTTTTATTTAGTCCTGAAATCCAGTGATTACAGTTTTCAGAAGTGGGATCAAGGATTCAAAAAAGATTTATTTATAGACTTTATTACTAAGTATTCATCATTAGTTCATAAGTGTTTTGTGTTTTCCTTCGTTTGTTTAGTTAGTTCATTTGCGCAAAACTTTAAATTACTATTTTGAAAATGAATGATAACAAATGGGAGATTGAGAACGTAAGTAACATGACTTGACTGTAGTTAGTTTAAAAGTTGAATTAAAAAGGCATGGTTTAAAAAGGATGGAAGGAAGATTGAATTAATTGCTCGATTAAAAGATGCACTTCTGCTGGATGTATCTAAGGCAGAAGATGATGATAATGATGAAGAAGATAGTAATTTGGAAGAAGAAGAAAATGAAATAGATGTAGAGTACGTTCCAGACGAAGGACACAAGGAACAATTATCTAATAATACGAAAAGTAGGAAATGACTGTAATACAACAAAAATGTAATTTTACATTTCAAGATATTGAAGGAGTCATCAATAAATTCGACGGCAAAGGTAATACTCCGGTTGAGAAATGGTTAAGAGATTTTGAGGACAACGCTGCACTGTTTCGGTGGAATGAATTAAAAGGTTAGTGGAAGCTTGACAGGCCCTGCACTAAAATTTATTAATAACGAAAAATGTATAATACTTGGAAAATGTTTAAAAATTTACTACTGGGTAATTTAAAAAGAAAATCTGCCCAGCCGAGATGCATGAAAAATTAGCATCACGAAAGCTGCGGAAAGAAGAAAGCATGTATGAATATTATGTAGAGATGAAAGAGATGGCAAAAGGAATAGTGGACTCTTCTACTATAATGCATTATATAATAAGCGGGATTCCTGATGAACCTAAGAAGAAAATGATTTTGTATGGGGTTAAAAACCTGGAAGAGTTCAAAGAGCGCCTAAATGTTTATGAAAAATCAAGAATTGAAACGGAAAAGGTAAAGAAATTAGACAAAAAGAAAAATAGATCACAAGTTATCTAGTCAAGAACAAAAATGTTTCAATTGCGGATTACCTGGCAGTTGACTGTAAGCGGCCAAAGAGGGATAGGAGAAGTTGCTACAGCTGGGGTTCGAGGGAGCACCAAATAGCTATATGTCCAACCCGTAGCAAACGATAGCCCGTTTCTACCCAACAAGAATTGAAGGTATTGTAGATTCTTATACTACAATGTTTAATCTCGCCTGTTTTAGCTGTTTTAGATATAGGAAGCCCTTATTCTTTCCTAAACAATTCCCTTATAACAGCATCAACAGCCTTGTAGCCCTGGCGATCACATTGCCATTTAGAAGGTGTAAATAAGTCTAGAGTTCATATCATAGGTGAGCTAGAAACTGATTTAACAATAGAGAACATTCAGATGAAGGTAAAAATATTTAGTACATATAACCGGAAAAAACAATTAGCTGGAAATGTTTATTAGGCAGAGATTTTATTTCAAATGATAATTTGATAATAACTTTTGGTAAGCATGTTGATATAAAAAATAAATTTAATCATGTTAAAGAATCAGAGGTAATAGTAAATGATATTTGTAAAATTGATGTGGAAGATAATTTAAAATACAAAGTAACAGTAAATCCGCAAGTAAGCTGGCAAGATAGAGAGCAGTTAGAGAATGTCATAAATGAGTATTATGATAATCTTAAAAGGCCAGAGAACCCTGTAACGAAACTAGTATGTCTGCAGTTATTCAGCCCAATCAGAATCCATTCTTTTATCGTCTTAGTCGTTTATCTTTTGATAAAAAACAAGCCGTACTACCATCATCAATGACTTACTAGCTATAGACATTATTAGACCAAGTATTTCTCAGTATGCGAGCCCATTTGTCATGGTTATAAAGAAATCAGGTGCTTTCAGAATGCAGTAGATTAGCGAGCTTTGAATAAAATAACCGTGAGAAACAATTTTCCAATACCCATGGATTGATGACCATTTAGATACATTAAAAAATAAATGTATTTTTACAAAATTGGATTTAAAGGATGCCTTTCATCAAGTAGAAATAGAGGAATGTTCCCGTAAGTTGACATCTTTCATAACATTTATGGGGTCAATTTGTTGAGTATCGTTGCATGCCATTCGATTGAAAAATGGCCCAGCTTGTTTTATGAGGTTTATCTATTCTGTTTTTCAAAAATTATTAATTCAAAAGAAAATTTTGATATACTTATATCTTGATTGCGACTATGAGGAAAATTTGCAAATCTTGGAAGAAGTCCTTAAGGTTATTGTTGACATTTGTTTAAAGCTTTATCTACAGAAGTGTGAATTCATGATGCATGAAATAGATTATTTGGGTTACACAATTAACAAAAACGGAATTCACCCAACCTTTAAGAGTATATAAAATGTACTCGATTACCCAGTGCCAAGAAAATTTAAAGAGTTGCATAGCTTTATAGGTTTCATTTCTTATTTTCGAAAATTTATAGAAAATTTTGCATGAATTGCTAAACCATTATATGAGCTATTGAAAAAGGGTAAAGAATTTAATTTAGATGGAAGTGAATTGAAAAGTTTTGAATTGTTGAAGTCTTGTTTAGCTTCTAAACCTGTTTTATCCATTTATTCTGTACCTCTACTGGCAGTGCTGTATTGTGACGCCTGTTCTGATGCTTATGGGGGTATATTAATGCAAAAACAGAGTGACGGAAAATTCCATCCTGTTGGTTACTTTAGCAAACGAACTTCAGCCGCGGAATCCAGATACCACAGCTTTGGGCTGGCGGCCGCTGCTATTATTTATGCTTTGGATAGATACCGAATTTATTTGCAAGGGATTCGCTTTAAAATTGTGCTAGACTGTAACAGTCTTAAATTAACGCTAGAAAAGAAAGATATTAATCCCAGTATTTTACGTTGGTCTTTAATTCTTAAGAATTATGATTATGAATTGGAACATCAATCTAGTTCTATGTAGATTAAGTCGAATTCATAAAATTATGATTATTGAGGAAAATTCGTTCGAAAGAAATTTATCTTTGGTCCAGGATAAAAATCCAATTATTGCTCACTTGCGAAATGATCTTATGACCACAGAACATAAATATTACGAAATGGGGAATGACTTAGTATACCGGAAAATTAATAAGAAATGACTGTTTTATGTTCCAGCCGATATGGAAATTCAAGTAATTAGAGCTTGTCATGATGATTTAGGCCATTGTGGAGTCAACAAGTGTTATGAATACCTTACAAGAGTATACTGGTTTCCTAAAGCTAGGAGAAAGATTCAGGATTACATTTCAAATTGCTTGAAATGTATCACTTTTTCGCCGGTCCCTAATCAAAACTAGGGTGAGTTAGGTATTATTCCCAAAGGAAATGAACCCTTCTAAGTATTTGTATAGATCACTTTGATCTTTTAGAAAAAACGGGTAAAGGATTTCGATATATTTTTGAGATTTTTGATGGTTTCAGCAAATTTATAAAATTTTACCCAACGAAAACGACAAATGCCGAAGAAGTAGTTAAGCAATTAGTAAGTTATTTTACTAATTATAGTAAACCTAAAAAATGTCTGATTTCGGACCGTGGTTCCTCCTTTTGTTCAGACGTTTTAAGAGATTTCTTGAGGAGCAAGGTGTAAATCATATTAAAATAGCAGTGCTATGCCGCAAGCAAATAGTCAGATCGAACGAATGAATCGCACTCTGACTCCGATTATGGCAAAGATTTCTGAATCTCCACATAGTTGGGATCGAGTTTTTGGTGATGTTGAATTTGCTTTTAACAATTCAGTGAACAGATCAACTGGATATAGTCCTCCACAACTTCTTTTTGGTGTCAATGAAAGTGATCAATTAAGGGTATTGCTTGAAGAGAATCAAGACATGCATGAACGGAATTTACAAATGGTTAGGGAGGACGTAGCTAGTAAAAATACCATTGCAGCTCAAAAAAATAAAATTACTTATGATAAAGTCCACAAAAGCCCCACAAAATATTCAGTTGGTGATTATGTAGTTATTACAAATATTGACGTAATCCCTGGTGTTAACAAGAAATTAATATCGTGGACCATACGTGGTCAAAGAAATATTAGATCATGATCATTATGTCATTACAGATATTGAAGGTTTCCAGTTAACCCAGATCCCCTACAATGGAATATGTGGCACTGCGAATATGCGACCTTGGTTCAGACTAAAGAAGATCCACTATGTATGATTGAATTTGAAGAGACTGATAGTCCTGTTGATTGAATTTATTTTTATTTTACAGTTGTGATCATTAATTATGTAAACTTTATGTTACTTTATGCTTTTGTTAAATTCTGTACAAGAAATTGAATAATTATGTCATGACTGTGTAAAACAAAATTGTGTAATCTTTGACACTTATACAATGGCTAACTTTCGATGGCTATGAAAATGTCACTTATGTTTATGCAAAGAAATTGAGGGCAATCTCATGTCAGAATGGCCGAGTTGTGGCCGGGAGGGCGCTGCCTATTTGATTAGTTTGGCAAAAGACGCCAGAGTGCAGTTTGTGCGTGTGCATGAGGAACCATTTTGGATTTTTGCTTGTTAGCTAGAAGTTGTTATGTGCCATTTGTGTTATTATGTTTTGATTATGGTGCCCAGTTTATTAAAAAACCTTACAGAATTAAGTCTTTTTTTATTTAGTCCTGACATCCAGTGATAGAATATAAAATAAATTCTCTTCATCAGAAATGAACATCAATTTATGTTGAGAAGGCGTTACTAACGGTACATCCAATCTGTGTAGGCCCCAGCCTCCTACTATCAGGTCACACAAATATATATCTGCATACTCTGCGTATTTCCTCAATTAATCTGCATTTTTTAAATCAATAATTGCCATTTCCTTTTTTTAACAGCATCAGGTTTTTTTTAAAAAAAAAATATACAAACTTCCTTTTCTTTTTTAAGCTATAATTCTTTGCTTATAAATTTTATTTTATTTTATTTTTTGCTTCTCGATAATAATAACGGTTAAACAGCTGTTTTCCTTTGCAAACATTTTTGACTGACCATTTGTCAGTCAAATGGTTTTATAGAGTGATGGTTATAAAGCCGAATCTACTACTACCTAGAAGATTATATAGTGACATATTTGCCCATCTGTTTTGTACGTTTTTGTAGTCATCTTTAAAAGTTTAGCAATATGATGTATATGTTTTAGCCCTGTTGGTTTTAGGTGGTAGTAAGACAGTAAATGCAAAAAGCTGGGCATATAATATTTCTCTCCAATCCCTATATTTGGTTTGTTCTACAAGTTAATGTCCATGTTAGGCTAGGCTACTTGCAGGGACTCTAGATCTCAGAAAATAGTAGATGTTAGCTATCTTCAATGTTATATCGATAGGAAAATCTAAACTTAATAAAACCACTTTTGTGAAGAATGCATAACCTCACATCTTCCAAGACTACCTTAAATGAAGACTACGGTCAACCAGATTTTCTTCAACCTTGGCATTTTTGCAACATATTTAACTCTAATCACTGTAAAATGTTTAATATAAAAATTGTAGCTTTTTATATTTGTAGTTGATATTCAAAGTCTAGAGAAAATCGCAAAGAATTGTAAAATCCATTCAGTAACATACGGTTGAATCAAATTTGAACTTACGATTTTTCCTTTTTTTTTTAATAATTCTGTTCACATACAATACATACGTACACACGCACACATTGACCATTTTCTAAAAAATACTTTTTCGGACTCACGGGACCTCAAAACATACATTTACGCTAAAAACTCTTTATCAAAAATTTGACTCGATAGCAAAACTTTTTCTTACAATAGTAAGAGAAGTTTAAAGAATTTTGTCACATTATAAGTGTATCTAAGAAGAGAAAGTTATGTTAGTGTTTCTTACTTATTTTTGTTTATACAGTTTCCATTATATTGGTGAAATGTTAAAATTAATCACCGACTTACCCGATGTTTATCTGTAAATTTTTCCTTTTATTGACCTTCAGGTTTTAAGCGATATGTTGGATGATTTTTGTATTTAAATACTTTTTTTTTCCATTCATATTTTATTGTATAGATATTTAACAATAAATTTGTTAATATATACATATATTATTATTTATACTAATTATGTATTTTTTCTTTTACAGGTAAGTAAGATGATTAGCAGATTTGTTTCTGGTTTTTATGTACATCATAAGGTAATAAATTTGTTGTCTATCTTTAAATAATGTTTGATTTTGTTATTCAAAGGTATTTATATTATAAATAATGGAGAAATCTCTAATTATAGTATAATGTTTGAAATTCTTGATAAAATTAAATAAGCCATTGTGCTGGGCGTTGGGGAGCCATTCCTCACTTTATATCGAGCAAATTTTACCACTTACAAAAGCTCACTGAATTCTAAGAATTACCAATTACAAGGAGATTTTATAAAGAAACTGGCTGAAATGTCATTATAATCCTTAGGGCTAAGCGGGAGTATCAGTTTTCAATGCTGTAACAAGGCTTATTGGCTGCTGTTGTTTGTTTGATGTTGTCTACTTCGCAATCCTGCAACTTTACTTAACTCAATTTTAAATGAAAGTGCTGTATTTTTTTTTTGTCTATACTAATACTGTGACAGATGTGAGGATGTGTATTCATTACGGGATACGGATATTGGTAAGCTACTCATGATTTTGTATAAATTGTGTTTCTACAAGTTCACCCAGTCGCTTTTAAAGATTGCACACCTTCTCCCGTTTGGAAAACACTTTCCTTCCATACAAGCCTATTTATAAGTCATCTTCATGTAACTAAATAAAACCTTAATTTCTTCTTCACCGTATATTTGTTCATAGACTGTTCATTATCTTGCACATTTCCAAGTTTGGTTTTAGGTTTATGGCTGTTTTTAAATTATAATCTGTTGCCTGTTACTGTTCACATCTCTACCTCCTTTTAGATTTTTTTAATTATTTTTATTTATTGTTGAGCCAAGGTTTTGGAAATTGCTAACTGATTCGAAGACCTAAATTACATGCTATTGGTGAAGTTCTACCAATTTTTTTCTATTAGAAACTATCGATTTTCTTCATTGTTTAATTCATTTCTGGGGTCCAGATTTTCTTGGTGTTTGAGTTGGTCGCTCATTATCATTTGTATTTTTGTTGAAAACGGAAATTTATAAGCATGAAGTGGCTCTTCATTTTAAGCATAGAATGTTTATAACATTTCCTAGTGTTGCCACATTTTTGTTTGTTTGTTGTCATTCTTTAAATCTTCCCAGTAAACGACAAAAATCAAGTTCCAATGTGGGGGGAAGCAACCAACTTGTTTAGATTTAAATCATGTCTTACACATTCACATAAATATAAAAGTTTTCAACTTTCGTTTTCTTTTTCTACTTTATAAAGAATTTAGTAAGAATGGGCGTTAGAAGCGGGAACATGTGGCAAATGTTCTCTTTAGATACGTTCTTCTTCCTCTCAGACACATATGTATCCAAACTTTGGTAATAAACACATACATTTAAGTTTAGAAAGTAAAGCAGTTAGATCAAGATAGAAAGATGTACAATGTGAATGATAAACTGAGATAGAATGTATGTAAATGTAACATTGTTGGAGAATTCTAATAGAATTTCACTTAAACTTTAGCTAAAGCTGCAACATTTAGCAACAGTAGATCCGCAGCATTGGCTCAAGAATTCAGAAGTGACGGTCCATATGTTTTCTCTGTGCTGTCGTTTTGTTTCTTTGGGCTTGACATGTTCAGTTGACTTAATGTGCTGCCATTTGTTGTTATGTTTCTTTCACCCTTTCACACTACATTCTCGTATTGTTCTCTTAAAACTTTTTTTGTGGGGAGGGGGCTCTCTTTACATTCATTTTTCCATTACTCTTGTATCCTTCTAACTTTCTCTTACTGCTGTAATTATTGCGATCGTGCTGAATTTTCGGGATTGAATTTCACCGTGGTTCTTCCTCTGGTTAAGAGAAAAAAGTCTTCAGCGAGTGGTCTGTTGTTGTATGTGAACAGAATATCTAAGATAGAAGAAACAAATTAGAAAACTTAAACTTGATACTCCGTTTAGGTACCATCATGAGATCCGGCACGAAGGATTCAATCAAAATCCGTTAACCGGAACTGTTTTTTTTTTACTAAATTTTGAGTTTCATGATTTCCTGTAATTACTAATACTAATCACACGAAATCCCATAATATAGTTGCGAAAATACAGAATAACTTCAATGTTAAAAGTTTGCATATGACAAAAACGCCGACCATAGATGACGTACGTTTGATAAAGGATTAGCAACCAAAGCTTAATAAATTGTTATGTAAGTTATCTGATCAGTTTTGATTGTATTAAGCTAATTGTTGTTTTCAAGCCATTTTTCTTTTCCTTTTTTTTAATGCCATATTAACGGGTTGACTTGCGATTTAAAGAAACTTCGTTAATCTTTCTCTCTCTTCTATTTATTTCTTTATTAATCACATTCACTAATACCATTTAACCATCTGTTCCTGTCATCTCACCTCTTCAGTAGCCTTAAAAGCTCCTCTAATGTAATGGCACCAGTTCTATCTGCTACTTCTGCAAAAGTATTTTTTTTATTTTATTCATATTTATTTTAATATTTATATTATATTTGGAGTAAGAAAAATTCTTGTGAATATTTCACACCAGATTTTTACTTTCTCTTTTTTTTTATTTTTTTTTTTTATTTTTGAGGGAGGTGAAATGCTTTTGACTCCCGCCAAGGCAGCCTACCGGCTAAAACACCTCCCCCGGCACCAGACCTAGCCTGGATTCGCTTATGCAGCACTACATCAGGCTAGGCCCCTATTCTGTCCCTAATCAGGGGATCCTCCCGCCAAACTCAACTAGTTCCCTTTGCTTGGCAATCAGCACCTCTCTAATGAAGCGCGCCACACATGCCCACTGCCGCCTACTAGAGAGCATAGTCGATATTATCCCCGCCGGGGTAATATGCCCGACGTTTGCTCCAGGTCTCTCCTGAGACGACCCCACCTCTCACACACAAAAAATGTGTGGTGTGCATCGTCTCGCACTCCCGGACAATAGCCGCACTCACCACTGGTCCTCTTCCCCATCTTCCTTAAATATTCACAGAAATAGCCGTGACCACTGAGGAATTGGGTAACGTAGTAGTCCACTTCGCCAAAGGACCTCTCTACCCATGTACCGACATCTGTAATAAGGCTAGCAGTCCATCTACCTCTTACATCCTCTTCCCAAGAAGACTGCCACTCCAACAAGGTATATGCACGCTCCTCCCTGGAGACCGCTGCTTTATCCACCTCGCGCCTTCTTTGGTA
The DNA here is from genome assembly GCA_011037195.1 of Triatoma infestans. Classification (NCBI taxonomy): domain Eukaryota; kingdom Metazoa; phylum Arthropoda; class Insecta; order Hemiptera; family Reduviidae; genus Triatoma; species Triatoma infestans. Next base: position 93,956 of record JAAEAF010014481.1, on the reverse strand, counting down.
CACTCTCCTTCTTTCATCAGCCAGGATTGCAATCTCTTACTCCTAGTAATAGGAGTATTGTAAAATCGTGTCACATTTTCGATACCGAATTTTCACCGGAAATATCAGTTTTTGAGGTCCCCTGAGTCCAAAAAAGTGGTTTTTTAGCAAATGGTGGGTGTGTGTGTGTGTGTGTGTGTGTATGTATGTATGTGAGGTGAACAGCATAGCTCAAAAACGAAAAACCGTAGAAAGTTGAAACTTGATATTCCGTTTAGGTATCACCATGAGTTATCGTCAAAATTCCTCAACCGGAAGTACCACTTTACTAGTTGATTTTTTATTTTTTGCGATTTTCTCAAAATGGCTCCAACGATTTTCTTTAAACTTGTATATCAACTAGCATACAAAGAGCTGCAACTTTTATTTGAAACATTTCTCTGGGAAAATTCATTTAAGGGCAGTTATGGGGGCGGTGGGGTTAAGTTTTCATTTAAAGTGCTATTTCAGTTTATTAAACAATTCAAATCATCTAAATAATGTTAATTAGAATTAAATATTTTGTTGAAATTCCGAGTTTGATAAAAATCGGATGACCGGAAGTACGTTTACTTTACCACTTTACTAAATGATTTTTCCACTTTTTCGCGATTTTCTCTCAAACATGGCTCCGACGATTTTCTTTAAACTTGGAATATCAACTACACATACAAAGAGCTTAAAAACTTTTATTTTAAACATTTTTCTAGGAAAATTCATTTAATGGCATTTTTGGGGAAGGGGTGGAGTTATGTTTTTCTCTAAAGTGCTATCAAAGTTGATTATACAATTCTATCATTCAAACAAAATTAATTTGAAATAAATGGATGGCCAAAATTCAGGGTTTTAAGGAAATTGATTAACCTGAAGTGCACTTTTACTGAACAGTTTTTTTTCAGTTTTTGTCGTACTTGAATTAATTTGGTACACAAACTATACAATTTGTCAATTATAATTTTGAGAACTGGAGTAAGAGAAAGTTGTGTGGGTGTTTCACACCAGATTTTTTTAAAATAATAATAGAAATTAATAGTATAATGGAAATTTTCCAAGTAATTATTAAGTGTTGTATTACTTATCACAGAAAAACTGCAAAGAAGAAGAGAATTGCGAGACTCCCTTAGGCATTTCGGCTTTTAATGTAATTAAAAAATAAACATGGTAGGCATTAGATTACAAAGCCTTCTTGATAGTCATTTAAAAAGAAAAGGAATATTTAAAAAGAAAACTCATCAAACTAGTACTACACAAAACTTCTCTACTTGTTTTTTGTTAATGTATAAATCCATCATTATTTCTTGTTCTTCTGAAAGTATTATATTTTTAGTACAAAAACTTTACAAAAAAGTGCAATTTTGCAAGATTAAAAGTGCATCTGTATACAATATTAGAATAAAGTGCAATTTTTTCTGAATAAAAAAAAAAAAAAATTTGTTTTATTTTTGTTTTCTTCTTTTTACATGTTTTTGTTGAAAAACAATAGAGTCTGTAAAAAAATACTGACTGGAAATAGTTCATTACATTTAAACGTGTATTTTTCATGTTGACTTTGATTTCTTTTTTGTCGTATAAACCGTGTAATAAGAATACAAGGTATTTAATTAATTACTTTTAAATATTTATATTATTTTACTTTTCTTACATTTTTCTTTTTTATTCTTTAAAGTTTTGATGTGAAATATTTAGCAAAATTTCTCTTACCGGGTTTTCCAACGGCCTATGACGAATTTTCTTCATACTTGATATTATTTAGTGTCCAAAATATCAACAATGCTATTCATTCCCTCTTTTGAGGGAATCGTAAAGATCTATTCCATCATTTATTGCGTTTTAAAATCAATTATGTCGAAAAAAAAAACTGATGTGAAACACTCATACGGTTTCTCTTACTGTAGTTAATAGGATAAGGAGCATGTGTTGGTGTAGTAGTGTTTATGAGGATGGACTTGTAGGTCCCCGGTTTGAGTCCCCACGAATAACTCTTAATGTTATATTTGTTTAAAAAATGATAATGGTAAAGTAGTGTGCGCCCCCCCCCCCCCGCTTTCGACCTAATTAGTGTCGTACCTAGTTTGGCAGTTGGACGTTTAAGTCCGCCGGAAAAAAAGAAGGCTTTACTTCAGTGTAGTTAATTCTGTTCCGCATAGAATGACAAATTTTTCAATACACTTCAAATTTTTACCTAGGCAAATAGAAGAAGTGTGATTTCATCATTATAGTCCAGTAGATAGCGCTAATATGAAACAATACAAATCAATTCTGTAGGGAAAAAGTGTTTCAAGTAAAAGTGATACTTTTATTATCTGTGCAGTTAGATACCAAAATTAAAGAAAACTGCTATGGTTGTTTTCGAGAAAATTACCCCCTCCCCCCCAAACTCGAAAAACTTATTCTGTAAACTCTTGTTGTACTTTGAAGTAGTACTTTAGAGGAAAGCAATTGTTCCCTCAGAATCTCCCCCAAAAAATCAATATTACCCTAAAAATGTTTCAGATAAATGTAATTAATCTTTATATGGGTATATAATGTAAGAGGTTTTAAAGAAAATGGTTGGAGCCGTTTTCGAGAATATAGTGAAGTCAAACGTTTGGTTGATGGATTTTGGCCGAAACATTCGGCTGAAAAGATGCGGTAGTAGTAACCTAAATGGACCCATTCTACCAGAATACCAAGTTTGAGGTAGCTGCGATTTTTCGTTTTTGAGGAAGTATTTTATTAAAACATACACACACGCCCACAGATTAATCGCTAAAAATATTTTTATCGTACTCAGCGGAACTCAAAACATGTATTTCCGGTGAAGAAACAATTTCCAAAATTTGTCACAATCGTAATACTTCCTCTCACTAGGCGTAAGATTTAGTAAAAATGATTCAAGCAGAAGTGATATCAAGCAGAAAAATTTTCCTCGTATATAGAAAAAAAAAAAATCATGGGAGCTGTTGTCAAGTAAAATTGTGATGAAACTGATAAAAAATTCAACTTAGGGTGATCTGATATTGATCGATACGATAATGTATCGTACGATCATGTATTTCTTCCTGTTGTGAAATCAAATGGAATTTAAGTTTACACTTCCGCTAGTTATACGTACAGTCTTTCACACATATTTAAATGCATGATTACACATATACACGAGTGTGTGGGTGAGAAAGTGAAAGGGAATAGGGTTGTGAGGGGAGAGAGACAGAAAGATAGGGTGAGAGAGAGGGGCTTTCTCTGATAAACATGAATTCACAATTGTAATACTTCCTTTAGAGCAATTAGCAGAAAAATTGTAACTAAAATTTCTCTTCATATTTCAAAAATTACAAGCGATTGGTTGAACTTTTATGATAGCGGTTGGACACTCTGAATTCGTTCAACGTTGAAATATTTCAATAATATTTTATATCTCTATTTATTTACTTTCTCCTATTTTATATTAGCAATAAAAGTAATTTTTTTATTTCTATAACTGAACAGTTTCAAAAAGCTATTTATTTTTCGCAGTGAATATTGCGGTTGAGGCTTTTTATTTCTTTATACATAAAATTTTTACTGGAGAAAACATTCGGGAATAATGTCCTTAATAGGAAGGAGTAACATACCCATGGGTTTTGAGAAAGTGAACGGTTTCTTATATAAAGAATTTGAGAGTTATTCATACAGATTGTTGCTGATATTTTTCTCATAGAGTCCCCATGTGATCATCATTTAAGATAATTGGCCATCTCTTATCCCAAGTATTTTGCTATTAGTATTCTAATATTTTATTTTACTATTCTAATTGATTTGCATTATTAAGAAACAATCAGTTGGAAAATATTACTCTTATTGCAATTAATAGTGAGAACAAAGTGCAAACATCAGAGCAAGGACTACTTGAACTAGCAAACTTATTGTTTTTTATGTAATTTTGACGTACCTTATGTTACTTGTTATGTAATTTATTTAGGTAAAATAAAAATAATAATAATAATATATACGGTTTAATTGACTAATTTTTTATTAAATTGTAATCTTTACAAACGGATTGGCATAAAAAAAAATCTTGTGTAAACACGCACCAACTTGTCCTGCTTATTCCAGTTCTCAAAATTATAATTGACAAATTTATAGTTTGTGTAACCAAATATAACGAAATTCGTTGAAAACTGAAAAAGCTGTTTAGTAAAAGCGCACTTCCGGCTTACGAATTTCCATAAAACTTAGAATTTTGGCCATCTATTTATTTCTAATTAATTTTGTTTGGATGATAGAATTGTATAATCAACTATGACAGCACTTTAGAGAAAAACATAACCCCACCCCTCCCCCAAAAGTGCCATTAAATGAATTTTCCTAGAAAAATGTTTTAAATAAAAGTTGTAGCTCTTGTTAAGGTATTGATATACCAAGTTTAAAGAAAATCGTCGGGAGCCATGTTTGAGAAAGTCGCGAAAAAGTGGGAAAATCATTTAGTAAAGTGGTAATGGTCATCCGATTTTTATCAAACCCGAATTTCAACAACATGTCTAATTCTAATTAACATTATTTAGATGATACAATTGTTTAATAAACTGAAGTAGCACTTTAGATGAAAACCTAACCCCACCCCCTCCCTGATAACTGCCCTTACATGAATTTTCCCAGAGAAACGTTACAAATAAAAGTTGTAGCTCTTTGCATGTGTAGTTGATATACCAAGTTTAAATAAATTCGTTGGAGCCATTTTTGAGAAAATCGCAAAAAAGTAAAAAACCATCAAGTAATGTGGTGCCGGTTGAGGAATTTTGACAGATGACGCACTGTCAGATGCCATGGTGATACCTAAACGGAATATCACCATGTGCTTTGAACTTTCTACGGTTTTTCATTTTTGAGCTATGGCTGTCCACATGCACACACACACACACACAGACCATTTACTAAAAACCACTTTTTTGGACCTAGGGGACCTCAAAACGGATATTTCCGGTGAAAACTCGATACGAAAATTTGACACGATTACTAGGACAGCTCTTACTCCTAGTAAGAGGAAGTAAAAAGTGGTTGGGGGGTTATAGATCAGAGATCTGTGTGGCAACCAATAGACTTGTGATGGCCATTCAAATTTGAACATAACTGTCCCAAGGTATAGGAATAACGACTTTTTCTCGGAAACCAAGATAGCTAGAAAAAAAAACTAAAAAATATGTATCCCCGTAGTTTTTGGTTAGAAATCCAAATTTATTTTGCAAATTTGTTTTGGTGCTTCGAGAAGCGAGATACAGGCACCAACTTCCTTTTTTCAAATATACAAAAATGATATTTTTTTTAAAGAGTCGAATTTTTTCCGATTAAATCGCCACAAGGAACACTGACATTTTTTTAGTAAAGAAATCGTCAAAGCTGCTGTTTGAATAAGAAAACAATCAAGGACCGCATGTGAAGTCATTAGCGATCCTGATCTATAGCCGTTCCAGATGGAGAAGGAATCTTGGCTTATAGTGGATATCCTTACAATCGTAGAGCAGAATAAAACATTCCAGCAATACTCCCATGATGTTAAATGACTGCGGGGAAGTTTGAGGTCTCTTAATAATTTTCTCCAGCCATATAAACGTTTTTTAAATTCAGCCAAATTCTGCAAATAGTTGTAATTCTCCTTAGAGTATGTTTCATATTAGAACACGATGGAATGATCTTCAGATTGATTTTGAAGACATATCATCTATTTGCTGGTTCTATAAGCAATCTTACTAATTTATTCAGTCAGTGTGAGTTTCACCTCTTTCTTTGCTACAGAAGAAACTCATGTTAAATGTATAAAGTAGCTCTAGACTTAGGCAAATCATACATTTCCATTCTAATTCATTCTCTCTCTTATTATTTACCCTGATCGTAGGCTTCTTCTTAAAGAAACCCTCCATTTTTCCGTCCTACGCTACTGATTTGTTGCATATAATAAATGAAAATAAGGATTTGAATCGGCACTATTAATTCCACTTTGATATCTTGTTTCTTAAAATAATTTTATTAACTCTCTTCGGGTTCCTATTTCAATTCTTGTCCATTTTGTTAGTTCTGTTTGCTTTGTTAAACAATTTTTTGCATTTATTGAGTGTTCGACACAACGGGCATGGGTGCCGTTTATCAATTCACTTTCATTAATAAAATTACAATAACACATATTCATACATATATAATTCAAGAAGTATATATATAAATATACTATGTACAATACAATACAGTGTATTTTTCCAACTATTTCTATGTACACTAACCAGTTTCAACAAAACCCTAGGTATTTTTCAACATTACCTTATATACGGAGAGTAAATGGTTTCACCCTTTAATGGAAAATCTGTGTCGAAGGAAAAATCTAGTGACTGTTGATTCCACAACAAACTTAGTGCTACTACTACCCGTTCTAAATCTTACTTTTAAGATAACATACGTCTTTTGTGTTGGTTGACGTTGGTCTTTTTCTTTCTTCCCTATTTTTCATACAGTGACAAAACATACATAAATATTCCCAATCTTATTTCTGATTTCAAATAAAAATTCGATTATTATTATTATTATTATTATTAAAACCGGGTGCTTGGTGACATGGGACCTAAGCCTATATGGCTTTTATCCCCCCCCGATGCCCCCATATCATCCCCTTAAATAGTGTCCCCCGGTAGCCTACCGGTCGGTCAGCCTACAATTTCTAAAGATATCCTTTAACTCCAACTCACCCAGGCAATCCTGCGAGAGTGGTACCGTCCCAAATATGCGAAACCTAGTACCAGCGAAACGGGGACACTGATATAAATAGTGATACACCGTTTCCCTGACTCCGTCATCGCAGTTCTGACAAATAGGACTAGACGTCTTCCCTAAGTTAAACAAATGACTAGACACCCAAGTGTATCCAGTCATAACCCCCACCAAGGTCCTCAGACCTGTCCTACTAAGGGACAGGAGGTAATCCGATACTCCCTGCTTGATTCCTTTTATAAATCTTTTAGCTTGGAGGCATCACTTCGTATCCCCCCCCGCAACATTTCTCCAAGACTCGTCTCCCAAAGTCTAATCTGTTTATCACGGAACCTCTTAGTGACGGCAAGGGCTAGTTTAGGACCACAAAATGTTAATGATGATCCCTCCGTAGCCAACTGATCCGCCCTTTCATTGCCCTCTATTCCCGCATGTCCGGATATCCAATAGAGACGCAACTCAGTCCTCCGAACCAAGGCGTTAAGCCTTCTCCTACATTCTCCCACTAGTTTCGAGCTCCACCATGGCTTGCTCAAAGTCCTCACTGTGGCCTGACTATCAGAGAATATCCGCACCTCTTTAATCTCTCCCTGCCACTCCCACACAAGGCGGCAGCATTCAATAATGTCCACCACTTCGGACTAGAAAACAGTGGCCAAACCACCCAAGGCCACCGAACTCCCTCTATCCAACTCCTGCAACCATGCTCCCGCTCCTTACAGGCTAGTCCCCTTCTGCCTAGAGCCATCTGAATTACAGGGAATAATGCCGTTACCTCGTAAGGTTATTATCCCCTGTACTGCCAATACTAATTTCGTAATCCCTCTCAAATCCCCATTTCTTGCTTGTCTCATCAAGTTTAGATAGCAGAAATCGGTTTACTCGCCAAATCTCTTCCTCAATCCTAGTGTGATCCCCCCAAAAGGTGCTCACCCATTCTCCCTTCATCGCTTCACCCACAACCCCATACTGAAGAGGGGTTAGCCCCAGCAACATCTCCATTGCCACCGCCGGTGTCTTAATAGCCAAACAGGCCGTGCGCTGCACTCCTTGCAGCTTCTTGCTGTTCCTCCCTACTAAGAAGGAACCAGTCCACCATGCCACTGCGGCATAGAGTATCCTTGGGCTTCACCAACTTTTCATAAAGCCAATAGATACCTCAGGGTTAACTTCCCCAGGTTTTGCCCGCTAGTCTCCTGTATTGCCAGAAAACTTTCTGTCCCGTCTCACAAACATGCTCGATGTGAGTCCGCCAATTCAACTTGTAGTTGATTAAACAAACCCTTTAGGGTTTTTTGTTTTTTTGTGTTTTGCTTTTTTAATTGTTTATGTAGATATTTTTCTAACAATGGAACCACACCTAACCAGCCAAGATAGTAGTCCCTCTAGGATTATACTGTAATTTGAAATTTAACGCCAGAAATTCTGCAGATTTTTTTTTTATAATATTACAAATAAAAGTGTTAAATCTATTTTAAGTTTTAAGTTTAAAGGCAGTAACTTCTTATATTATTAACTCATTGATATATTATTGACTCAGTATGGTCGATCCTCAAGAAAATGCGAAAAACTTATTCTAAAATAAAGTCGCCTTTTCGGTTAAGCGATTTTCTTCAAATTTGGAATTCTATCAATGGTTATTCTAATCTAATTTTTATCATTATTGATCGCTGAAACCACACAATGGACTGAAGCGGTAGTTTAGAGGAAAGCTTAGTGTTTGTTTTCCCTGAACCTCCAAAAGAATTAAATTTTCCCAGGCAAAGTGTTTTAAATTAAAAGTATTAGGCATTTATGAGTTTAGAAAACCGTTGAACCGTTTTTCAAGAAAATCACTAAAAGCTGGAAAAACTATTCATTAAAGTAGCACTTATGATTTGTTAATGGATTTGGACCGATACTTTCGTGTCATCTGCGGTGGTGTTACCTACATAGAATACCCAGTTTAAGTTTGTTGAGATTTATGGTTTTTGATGGATATTTTATTAAAACATACAAGACATATAAAGATCATTCACTTAAACATTTTTTCGTATTCATGGAATTTCATTTACATTTCAAGAACATTCATTTCCGGTGGCAACTTAGTTTGGAAAATTGGATACGATCGCATAGGAGTAAGAGAAAGTAAAAAAAAATAAAAAATGATAGGAATATTATCTGTACTATTTTAACGTTGTTAAGTGTAGCGGAAAATAGATCAATCAGTAATGTCTTATCTCTAAAAAGATAACATAAAAAAAAACAAAAAACAAATTCATAAAAAGAAAATAAGGTTTTCAGGGCACTACCATTGTGGAAAAGGTCGAGAAAAAAGAACGATGAATATAAATAGTTTTTTTTTGCCTATCCTTAGATCCTATACTCTTTTTAACACAGTATTTTTCTTTGACGAAGATACTGTGTGGCTGGTTAAGTGTAGCCAAGATCTCTAGGCGTAGATAAATTTTCTTTTTTGTTTAGTGAAAGGGATATAAGTTGGTGCTGAAAATGATTGTCTCCTCCCCCCACTACAATTCTAGAGCCAATATAGAAGAAGGAGCAGCGCAATAGTAGTGTAGGATGGTTGGTGTGGATTGTAGAAAATACTGTCGAGTGTACTTCACTCCAAACTTTTCTTGCATGCTTGCAGAAATATAATGCTAATATCAGCTAAAATACTGCCTTGACATATTCACGTTTTATTCTATACTGTTTGTGCTAGGGGGGATATAAATCGTTTTTCTTGCCTTTATTTAATATATTTAGTGAAGGAAAATTATCTACTTTTTTATTAACAATTTTTTTTTTTTATATATATATTTTTTTCTGACATATATGTCAGAATGCCTTTAATTTTGATAAATTTGTTTTTATATAATTTTATTAATTAAGAGAACTTGAAGTGCGGAATAAATTAATAAACTTACAAGGCAGCCAGAATCGATAAAAATAATATTTTTGCAAGAATTGTAATGCCTTCCTACATATATATATCTTTTTTTTTTAGTTTCTTTTAATGCTGTGACGGAAAGTATTGTGATTGGGTCAAATTTTCGATTTGACTTTTCATCAGAAATTCACGGAAAATGCGTCTGTGTGTATATGATCAGCATAACACAGACATACTCAGGGAAAATCGCAGAAAGCTTCAACGTGATATTTAATTTAATTGCTGTCAGTGGTTCCAACAATAAGGTTTTCATAAAAAAAAAAAAAAAAATCTGGTGTGAAACACTCACACAACTTTCTCTTACTGCAGTTTTCAAAATTATAATTGACAAATTTTATAGTTTGTGTACTAAATTTAACGAAATTCTTCGAAAACTCAAAAACTGTTCAGTAAAAGCGCACTTCCCAAGTTAACTAATTTTCTTGAAACTCGGAATTTTAGCAATCTATTTATTTCTAATTAATTTCGTTTGGATGATAAAATTGTATAATCAACTATGATAGCACTTTAGAGGAAGCTGTAACCCCACCCCTCCAACAAAAATGCCCTTAAATAAATTTTCCCAGAGAAATGTTTTAAATAAATGAAGTAGATCTTTGCATGTTTAGTTTATATTACAAGTTTCAAGAAAATCGTCGGAGCCATTTTTGAGAAAATCGCGAGAAAGTGAAAAAAAATCATTTAGTAAACTGGTAAAGTAAACGCATTTCCGGTTATCCGATTTTTTCAAACTCGGAATTTCAACAACATATTCAATTCTAATCAACAGTATTTAGATGGCAGAATTGTCTAATAAACTGAAATAGCACTTTATATGAAAACCTAACTCCTCCCCCCCCAGAAGTGCCCTTAAATGAATTTTCCCGTAGAAATGTTTCAAATAAAAGTTGTAGTTGTTAGTATGTGTAGTTGATATACCAAGTTTGATGAAAATCGTTAAAGCCATTTTTGAGAAAATCGCAAAAACGTAAAAAAAACAATTAGTAAAGTGGTATTTCCGGTTGAGGAATTTTGACAGATGACTCACTGTCGGATCCCATGGTGATAACTAAAGGGAATATGAAGTTCGAACTTTCTACGATTTTTCGTTTTTGAGCTATGCTGTTCACATACATACACACACACACAGACCATTTGCTAAAAACCACTTTTTTGGACTCAGGGGACCTCAAAACGGATATTTCCGATGAAAACTCAATATCGAAACAATACCTCCTGTATTCCTCGAAACAATATCCCTGAGATACCTCCTCTTACTAGGAGTAAGAAAAAGTAAAAAATGGATCAACCGTAAGAACCACTTCACTGAGTTTTTTCCTCGTACGTCACACCTCTCCCAGGACGCCCCACCTCTCCCAGGACGCTTCTTAAAATAATTTTCCTCAGGAAAAATATTACACGAATAAAGTTGTGACTTTTTTTGACGGTTAGTAACTATAGTAGCAGTTTCAAAGAAGATCGTTTGATCCAGTTTCCAGAAAATCACAAGAACTGAAAAAAATCTATTCAATAATGTGGAACAATATGGTCGAACGATTTTGACCAAAAATTTTATTGTCACGACGCCTGGTTGTACCTAAATATACCAAGTTCCTGGTGGGGGATCTCAAACCAGGGGAATAACATCACGTTCACATTTCTAGTGAATTAGTTTCGAAAATTTGTCACTCTTACTACTGTAAGAGAAAGAATACAGTACTTTAACATCCGGCCTACAGAAAAATCTTTTCCAGATTGATAATGATTGGTTTTGTAAAATATAAAGTATACAGTCTTAAAAGTTTCTAAAATTAGCAAACTTATCTTTATCAAAAAAAAAAAGAAAAGAAAGTTAATATTGATTGAACTAAACTTTTTTGTTTATAAATAAATTAATTGTGAATAATATTTACTCTTAGAAAATTTGTTAACTCATAAAGTCAAAAACTTCATAGAAATATTTTTCTTTCAAACAAGTTAAACTGCCATTTTCAGATGGTTCGATTTAATTGAAAAGTTAATACAAACTTGGTGGAAAATGACTTTTGGACTAGGTTTAGTGGATTATAAATTGTGTGTATAATAAAGTTTTTGAATTATCATGCTATGAAGGAGAAATAAACTCGCACATACACACGATATGGAATTTTATTGGTCAATAAAGTAGATTATGGAAGGTGTAATGTTAAAAATAATTATAGAACTTATTCTAATTATTATTTTTTTTTTTTACAATAAATATTTCTAAATATATACGACATAGATAGTAATTATTTGCACGCATTGCATATGTTGATTCTATTGACTTTATATGATTGCTGCTATTATTTCGTGATTGCGAGATTATAATATATGCAGTAATGAAAAGTATGTGTCAAGTTGGACGTGGTTTCCCCTTCCCCAGAACCGTTATAAAATTAATTATAATAATAATAATAATTATAAATTATAATGATACTGACCTTACTATCAACCTAGTTTATATTAGTGAAATATATATTTCAATATAATATTTAGAAAAAAATTAAAAATATTGTCTGCCAATTAAATAGACATGAACCTCTTATTCTGATAATAGTGTTAATTAGGTTATTATAGAGATGCTGTTTATCTCTCAAAACCAGCTGTCATATCGCAATTAATTTTTCGTATATGTTGTATTCCAATGGAAAGTTCATGAAATTGATAGCTTTATGGTTATAGTATGAGCATATCTGCAAAGTTAAATCTTTTGGGCGTATGAGCTATCGCATATTAAATCCTGATCTATCTCGACGATTGTCAGTTTCCTAACTGTATTGTTGATTTATACGCACAAGTAACCTGTCCAACATGTTCATTCACTCATAGCTTTATGCTTTAGCATTCAGTATTTAGCGATGACTAGGCTGCTTTATAATATGATTTCTCTATGGCAATTTTGTATTGAATTTTCGTAACTCCAGAATAGTGTTCAATGCGGCTTTTGTATATACTTTGCCGAACTTGATCAAACTGCAGCAATTTTCGGACAAAAAAAAAAAAATCATCTGAGATATTTTCCGTGATAGCCTGCTTCTTTTTGTGGACATCGACCGGTTTCTGGCGTTCGCCCATCTTCAGGATGCTTTTTATCAAACAATGTGAGATAACATAGACCTGCACAGAGTAAATTTAGTTGATACACTTGAAATGAAAATATTTAAAAAAAAAAAGGTCTTAGTAATAATAGCTTATCGTCCAGATTCCCTCTTAAAATCAATTTTATAAGATTACATCAAAATAAAAGTGAAAGCTACTCTATGAAATCAATAAATAATGCCATCTACTAAAAAAAGCTTTGGAGCTTCTTTCGTGAAAATTGGAAACAGTTAAAAGAACTACTCAGAAATATGATACGTCCATAATTTCGTTTTAGCCGAAGACTTCATGACAACTATACGAAACATCAAAATTTCCTAAATTTTGTTGATTTTTTTTTTTTGAGTGAGACTATTTTCACAAATAAACCGAAAAATAAACAGCTCACACATTCTTTTACAAATAATTTCATAAAATATATTTTCGGATTCAGGGCATCACAAAATATGTAGTTTAAGAGAGTGGGAGCAATTAGTTATGATAAACCTAAAAAGCGTAAATAATAAAACCTTATTGAAACAAAAAACAGAATAAATTACTAAAATTTGCTAATTGCAAATAAAGTTTAAATAAAACAAAATTTAACTTAACTTATCGCGCAATAGCCCATGAAGGACCAATGCTTGCCAGACGGCTAGTTTTACTGTGGGGGTGGAGGTGGTAACATAATACACCGTTGTTCTCTTGCCGATTAGTTCTGACCTTCGCTACCTAGGTGCGCTACTACCAGCTGTAGCTTCTCACTTTTTCTCACGATCGGTGGTTAACACCGATTCCACTCTTCGCAGGAATGAAACCCTGAATTCTCGCATCAAAGGTGAGTGCGCTAGCCACTAGACCAATGCATGGAGACCAACATGTAATATATATTCTGAATGGGAAAAAAAGAAAATAAAAATAAAAATTTTTCATTTTTTCATAAAAACATTGTTGAATTGATTGTTGTGAAAAGTGCATCCAATCTATCTTTCGGTGGCTCTTCTCGAAATCCTTCAACGTCTCAGCTGACATCTTCCTCGCATTCTTGCCAAAAACTTTTATCTTCTTTGGCAATCATTCTCAAAACATTTATATAACCTTCATACCTATGTTAATCTAGTTCTAGCTAACCTTCCTAGCTATGTCAATCTTCCTTTCTTTATTATTTAATTACGATATCCATTAACCTCGAACATCTCCGATATTAAAAAAAAAAAACTGTACGTCCGATATTTCACTAACCTGTAATGTATCAGACTGATCTTAATTTTGTTGACAAAATATTAATTTAACATTTTTTTAGATTGACATTTTTTTAGAATCGAAATAATTTTGGGTACAGCGACTTGGCATCTATTTTTATTTTTTGGAAGTTATAGTCAACAGTTGCACAAGATCATCATTCAGCTTCTACGCTCGGTTCTTCTCGAAGTCTAACTTCCTTCCAGCATTCTCCCAGTTAGAAATTAAAAAAAAAAAAATCTAATAAACATGCGAGGAAATTTCCTTGGAAAAAGACTTTCCATAATTTTGTACATTAATTTTACAGAAGAATATCTATTTGTTTCTTAAAATGTCCATGTCAACATTCCGCAATACGTATTATTTGCAAAATTCTTTATATATATTCATCATTACTGTGTATTTATGCTATTTTTGTCACGAATTAATATCCATCTATATTTTAAACAGAGATGAAATCCCCACTATTGCAACAAATAAAAGTTATGACATCACCTTATGTTAACCAGATTTCACACACGAGAGCATATAAACTCGAAGAACACATTAGTGTTAACTTTTTGTTTCTCTGGCGTTGGTATTAACCAGAATCCAATTCTATTTCTCTCTTACTTCTGTCCTATATATTCCTTTCCGAACGCATTCTAAAATGCCTTCTTGTTTAATTTATGAGTTTATTTTTAACTATACTTCTAAACGGTGTCTTTTCTTTTCAATTTTTTTCATTCTCCTTCTTCTATTTTATAGTGATTCAGTTTGAATGAGAGTTATTTTAATGCATTTATTTATGTTTAGTTTTAAACATTAATTTTTTTTTGTCTAGAGTCCAAGAGTTTTTATATTCTATTTAACAAAACTAGAAAGAAATTTACTTATAATACATTTTTTTTCTGTAAAATCCATTGAAGATATGTTTTATTGATGTATTTTGTTGGAAGATTTAAGGATTAACCCAGACTTTATGTTTTTTGAAAGTACATTACATTTTATTTGATCTCGGAATATCTTTAAAAGACTGGTTGAATGTCCGCTTTGGATAGTCTATCCCAATCTTATAAGGAGAAGCATTATTGGCCAAAGATAAAAATTCTTTTCATAATCTTTTATCTTTTCGATCTTGCAACAATTTTAGGAATCCCCATACAGTCTCACATATATTTTTTTCTTTAGTTGGAGACAACCTATGAAGAATATCATTTAGGGCATATATATGGGGAATGTATATTTTTTTAATGCATAATATTATTCGTTAAAATAAACTTTATTGTTGATCTGCAACATGATTGGCTACAATTTTAAAAACCTGCTTTCTAACAGATCTGTTGTGGCTTTCTTGTAGGCAATTATATATTGTTTTGTTCACACCTGTATAGGGGAAAGTGAATATGGTATTGAATACAAAAACTAGAGCATGTTTGAATTTATCTAAAACCGGGTATTACATGACTTAATTTTTTTTTTTGAGTATGTATGCATGTTCTGCTAGATACCGCAAAGATGTTAAGATCTCTGAAAAAATGACTTGTCTATTTCTTACTACAGAGGAATACAAGCAGGAGTATAGGACCCTCCCCTGATCCTAAGATAAAGTAATGAGAGAGTTTCCTTTTTGGATTTGAATATCATTACTTTTCCATCTGTGATGGATGCCAGAAATATATTTTACGAGAAAAATACTATTTTAGAATATTCTAATATTCGCTGGCTAAAAGGGTACATCCAGGTAGAAGACCTGGGTGCATTCAAGGGTACATACAGTTACAAGAAGAGCTCTATCACCTTTGTCTTTTAGAGTTCACAGAACTTTGGTAGCTTTGTCTTTTCACCCCTTCTCACAGGGGAAGATTTGTACTAACAAGAGAAGGCATTCTTTCAAGACAGTCTGCATTCTGCTTTCAAACAAGAACAGCCTGAACTAGACATTCTACCACTAAATGTCAGTGCCATTATAAGTTAAAACATAAGATTTTATTCTAGCTAGTTTCAATATATTAATAAGCATATTATTGTGCTATTGAAAAGTACTAAATTCACTTAGAGAATATATCTATTTTAAAAACAATGTGATCTCTTAATACTTCTATCTCTATCTCAAACATACGCACAAGCCCTTTACTAAACCGCTCACGCCATAAGCTACTACTACAGCACTTCAATTACATTTCACATCAATTCATTTTTTTTTTTTTAAGAAATTGTAGTTCTAATCGTTAATCAGTGATGTAATTCTATCATTCATTAAATCGAATACACTCTTAACCAGCGGTATCCTATTAATACATAAAGTGCCAGAGCGCTTATGGCTATCTCGCCTTCAGGTCAAACATCAGAGATAAGACGAAGACAAAAAAAAGGTTCGGAGTTATGATGAATAGCTCCAATCCACGGTGGAAGACCAAAAGACCACCAATCCCGCAGTAAATGAGATGGGATGGAAAGTTAATGGGTTTTACTCTCTGACTCTCTCTGGAAATGGTTGTGATATCCCGAAAGTGCAGATGACGCTTCCATGAAATTCAAAGAAAAACAGTGCTTATATTGTGGGTCCATCAGAGGAAACTAACTTAGGATTAAAAAACAAGGAGACAAAATGCCCAGTCCAAACCACGTGGAGATGACGATAGATAGGCTTGTTGTCGATAGATAGCTTCAATTCTAAGTTCAGCACAGGAAATTCTGCGCTAATCTTGAAAAATTGTGAAAACTTTCACAAAGAAGTTCTACTGCCAGTCCATTTTGTGGCAATTTTTCTAAGAAGGCAGGCTCGTTTTATTAGTTCTTCTCCTTAGCTCCCATTGCTTTCTCCCCAAAAAGGTACACTGACCGCAATGGACTCTTCAAGATTAACTTAGTCTCCTCAGTCCCACCACATTGCCTCTTTAGTGGGGAGAGGATGCTTTTATCGTATGAGGCTCTTTTAGTGACCTCAGAAGGATTTCAGGTCAGTAGTACTTGCCATTGATTGCAGATTCCAGAGCCATCTTTGCCTCCTCGCCTAGAGATGGAATAAAAGAGAATAGGGAAAAAAGAGAAGGGAGGAATTTTATTGTAACACTTCCAAACTACAGTTGAAGATCAAAAG
The DNA here is from genome assembly GCA_011037195.1 of Triatoma infestans. Classification (NCBI taxonomy): domain Eukaryota; kingdom Metazoa; phylum Arthropoda; class Insecta; order Hemiptera; family Reduviidae; genus Triatoma; species Triatoma infestans. The sequence goes on along the minus strand of JAAEAF010014481.1, from coordinate 76,896 downwards.
ATATCGTTCCTGCAAGAAGTAAGAACGTGAGTAGGAATTATGATGGTTTTTTTTCTTTTGATTGGATGAGAGGTAATGATGTCCGTACAGTCCAGGGAATCCAGTAGATAAACTTCTTGTGCGAAATCTGTGGATGATCCATCTAAGGGAAAGATCATCAGAGTATGTAGGAATAGGCCACGACAAGCGTTGTTTTTTATTCACCACCTACGATAATCCTGGAGTAGGCTTATTCTAAGTCCGAGACCTGCTGGGGTGAAAGTTACTCAGAATGATGAAAAATTTTCGAATGTAATTGAATAGCATTAAATTTTCTAAAAAAAAAAAAATCTCTTTGAAGATGTATCCTCGTCCCGTGCCACTGTTATTACGAGCTCTAATTCATACAGCGCACCTACATTTTGCACTTTTATTTAGATCAGCCATCAATGTCCAAAAAAGGATCTAGTTCTCTAAAAAATGCTATGATATAATGTAGATGAAGAACTGTTTCACACGTATTTTCTTAGAGATGGCCTCCCAAGATGTCTTAATAGAATAGTTAGTCTGAGAAGTACTAGGTTTGTAATTATTGAGTAGTATTAATTTTAATTATAAATAGATTAGTTACATCATGTTCATTATTATTATTTTTTTTTTTACTTTCTCATGGAATGAACAAATTATTTTTGAAAACAAAATAGGCGTACAAAATACAATTATTTTCCTCAATTATTCTCATGGTTACATAAAACAATTATGTCAGCATGTACATTTATATTTTATAAACATGGAGGTTGGGGAACGTAAAAAAAAAAATAATAAACAAACTCATTCACGCAAAAAAAACACACACACACACACACACACACAACAAACATAATTGTTAACATTCTAAACAACCAGTCGACATAACATTATAAAAAATTAACACCAAATTGTATGAGTTCATGCATGGAATTTAGACTCGTGTATTTGCCGTCTGGTGTGTATGGGTGTGTGTGAATGTGGTGGTGTGAGAGAATGAGAGAGAGAGAGAGATGTTTCCCATCAATATTTTTGTAAATGGTTCACTGGTCGATTATAATCAAATATGTATAATTAAAAAAAGTATATGTAATAATTATTATTGAATATTAAACTAGCTGAATGATTGTACTCAATAATGAGAAGAGTGATGAAGAATAAATAAATAATAGAAGAGAAGTATCCAGGAATTGTGAATTAATTAGTGAACAACTATAGTGACGTAAGCAGTTCATTATTAGTAACAAGCAGTTTGATGTTACTATAGAAATTAGAATAGTTAGATACAGAGAATAATTCAATTGTTTCAAACAGTTGTACTAATCCCAGCCTCTCTTACAGAGTAGTGATGTGTAATCGATATTTAGGTCGATATGATATAAGTGGTCCATAAAGGGAAAGGTCGATTGATTCGCAGAGTGGCTTGAGTGAAAGGTCGTTTGTTTTTTTTCTTTTTCCCATTTCGTAGAAATGTTCGATGAAGGTTGATCTAACAAGGTGGTGGTATACAGTCAGTCCCCAGGTCTACTATGACTATATACAAACTAGTCAGGGACACTAACTTTGTGAGATCGTGTCCCAATATAGTAGGGTGGGGGCGAACAGATACAGTTCTCTTTAGTTATATAACTAATGTATTATTTACAATAAATTTACAAAACTTCAATGGAATGTCCTTCTATGGTAAATATATACTACTGTTTATTTTACAACTACAATATATATATGATTTGGGAAAAATAAAAAACAAGCTGTCTGCGGCCGATTCTTTATGGTAGAGCGCTCCTCACTTTCCTGTGCCTGAACACAACCCCCAAGTCATAGTTCCCTATCACTCTGCCAAGTTGATTTGTGCTTAAATAGCACCTGTCAAAAAAATTTCTCTGTGGCGACTCTGATATATTCTTGTACATAGTCGATGTTTGTAGAAACGTGCAGCTCTAGGATTCGGGTATACCTGGGTGAGGAAGTTACTAATCCTGAGGAACTTATTTTGCATCACCTGCAGCGAGGTCGACACCGGATCGACTGCAAGGCTCCAGGAGGGACAGGCATATATAGTAACATTGGTCTAACTTCTGTCTTATAGAGCAAAAGCTTATTATTCTCTTGGGAGAGCCTAGACTCCCTATAAAACAAGGGAAATAACGTCCGGATGACCGCCTTTCCCTTGTTGATTCTGTCCATAATGCGGTTACCAAAGGTAAGCGCCCTATCGAGAACTAGATTCTAGACAGTGGCAGACCAAGGTATCGGCTGACCCTTTAGTTATATTCACAATCGCATAAAATTCCCTTTTTATAATTTGCGCAATTATAATGTAGACTTTCTGTAAAACTTTTAAGGGATCCGCACACACACAAGCAGCGATAAATTTTACCAAATTCTTACAAAATATCTATGTATTATCTTTCTAAAAAAAAGAAACAGTTTCGATATGGAACGCTGCTTAAAACTTTAAAAAGAAATCTGGTGTGAAACACTCACACTACTTTCTCTTACCCCAATTAATACAATTAATTAAACAAAGTTTCTTTAAAAATACAACGTTTACGTAAATGTTTAGTTGGGCTGGCTATAAAAAAAGTGGTAGGGTTTATGCGTGTATACTTGAGCAGATTTGTGTGAATCGCCCTCTATCGAAACCAATACAGTTTAAATTTAAACCTAACGCACCCCCCCCCAAACACCCTAGAAAATGTTTGTTTTTTTTACTACATCCTATGATTTATCTGTTAATGTAACAGAACGGATTCTACATTTATTATTACATTATTTGCTCGTATTTAATTTTCCTAGATAAAAATTTATAATTTGATAGATCTTGCTTGGAGAAGTTTCTTTATTGGGTCATCAGATAGAAAATAGAATTAGTAGCATTGATCGGAATGTGAAATTATTATTATCTATCTATGGTAGTTGTCATCCATAACTTTCCTATTCAATATGGTTAGAATGAGTGTTAATCTCTCTTATTCTTATAACAGCGACGTACTTCAAATGTGTTAAATTTTGGAAATTGAGTTTTGCCCGGGAATATATGTTTGGAGTTTACACATGACTGCCAGGCGGGTGTTGGTGTAGTGGTTATGAGCATGGACTTGTAAGTGGGAGGACACCAGTTCGAGTCCAGTGTATAACTGCTAAATTTTATATTTGTTTAAAAAATGACAAGAGTAAAGTACGTGCTTCCGGTCCCGTCCACGACACCTGGACGTTAAGCCCGCCTGAAAAAATAGGCATTACTTTACTTACGAATGCGGAAAACCTATTTTTACTGAATAGCCACACATACAAACTGCACACATAAATAGTCCTATCATTTTAATCTGAAACATTTTTGTGGGGAGTTGTGGAAAGAGCTGCAGCTATATAAAGAGCTCCCCATTTCAATTTAACGCTTGCTACCTTCTGCCTATTATAGTATTACGTTAACATTAAATGCATTGCTACAATTCCAAGTTTTGTTTGTGAGTTTGTTAGTGTGAGAAAACATTGGTTATTGCGGAAATGCAAACTTACAGAAAAGGGGGTTTTTCCATGATTTATGGCAATTCTTTCAAATATTGCTCGAACAATTATGGTCTTTAACTTGAAACTGCACTATTTTTAAAAACTAATCTATTTATATTTGAAAATTATTTTTTTCTGAAAGAAATGAATTAGACAAAATTTTAGAAGTTTGCCGAGGGAGTTGGCAGAAGATGTTGCCAAACAATGCCTTATAATCCAAAAATCAATATGGATAATCCCCTCCAATTATATTTATATGCAAATGTGAATTATTTTTAATTTTCTCTTGTTATTAATTAGAACTGTTATAATTATAGTGAGAGAAATATGGGGTGAATGTTTCACACTAGCTTTTTACTTTCTTTTACTCTAGTAAAAGCGGATATTGCGATAGTGCCAAATTCCTGTCATATTCCGAAATTTTGATTTCACCGGATATATAAATTCACACATTCCCCGAGTGTGAAAATAATGTTTTTAGCGAATGGTCTCGCCTTCCATCGTGTGTTTATGAATAAAATATCTAGAATCGAAAAATTGCATGAAGCAATAAATTTGTTACTTAGTTTAAATACTATCTGACACGAAGGTTTCGGGCAAAATCCGTCAACAGGAAGTGCATCTTTACTGAATATTTTTTTCTTCAGTTTTTCACGATTTATCGAAAACGGCTTCAACGATTTTTTTAATTTTTTTATTTGAAACATTTTCCTGGGGATATTGATTTTTATTGAGAGTTCGGGGGGGGGGGGGGAACAATAGCTATTTGTTATCGTTTAAAGTACCACCTCAGTAACCTACATATTGAAGCAATATTATTCCAAATTTGAAGAAAATCGATTAAGTGGAAGTGCGACTTTATAGAAGAAGTTTTTGAGTTTTCTTGGAATTTTATCGATTACAAAGATCGATTTCTTGTAAACTTCAAATATATATAAAATCTATCTCTTTTATTTGTAATATTTTTCCAGAAAAAATTGTTTGAGGAATGTGGGAATTTTTGGCGCGGTCATCTTCTGCGTGACTTGGGTGGTAGGTACACTTGTTACCCACTACTCCTACATTTAATGTAAGGGCCAATTAAGTAAAATCTGAAGAGTAAAGATAAATTAGTCATATTTATTTAATTACCTTAACAGCAATAACAGAAAGTCACGTGAGTTTAACAGTAATGCCATGAAAGCCCATATTCGCAGGAAAAAAAGTGTTTGAATTTGACGTTAATAAATTAGTTCTGTTTAAAATAAGCTTTGTGTAACTAGCGCGACCATAACTCTTACAAGCAATAAGCATACAGCCATTACATTATTGCGACAGTTGGTTCAGTGATAAAATTATTGGAAATATGGAACGCATAGATAGAGAGACAGGAAACGATTGGAATATACAAACATTATGAGGAAGAGAAGAGATTTTTTTTAAAATAATGACAATGACAATAAAAATCAATGAACCAAACATAATAATGAAATTTAAAGTGTATGTGTATGTGTTAAATGTGCGGCAGAATAATTTGGTATATGGAAAATGTTTTGTTTTCATAAGTGCGCGCCCATGATTCCTAATTATTTTAGTTTATGATGCAGAAACGTATGGGACCAATGTGTTAACGTGATTATTAATTGTGATCACAACCACAAATCAAAGGACTTTGTGCGGAATATTTATGGTGCGTGGGATTGTGTTGTTGTGTTTAAAGCCTTGTGTGTTTGTGTGAACCTTTTGTATTTTGTTTTGAAATCATCCTCGTAAATTTTAAAATACTATTCTATCTTCCTTTTAGAAATATAGCAGAATAATAAATACAATATAGACCTCCCCCCCATTCCTACGTCATTTATTTTCTATTCTAAAACATAAATTTTGCATAGAATAATAAGTATCATAAATACATAAAAATGAATATGATTATTGAATTCATATTTTCTCCGACTGTTGAAATGAATTAAATGTTTTGAAGCCTCTTTTGTAAAGAATTTATATGTAATTATAAATATAATGGTAGAGAATTTCTCAAAATCGCATAAACAAAATTTTATACTTCATTTTTGGAATTGATCACTAAAAATCCCCCCCCCCAACAAGATGATGATTTCGGATTAAAATGGATCAAACAGAAATGCTACAGTACAGTTTTATCCCCCTTGGTTTGTTTCTCGATTTTTTCTCAATAATGCTTCCAACGATTTTGTTTATAAAATTAGCTTATTTATTATCCTTCTTCTATATTTTTCTTGTTTTGTAAACATTTTTGCGTGTTTTTTTGACGATTATTCTGAGGCGTTTGCGATGATAAATAAACTCTGCGGTACCATTTTTCATAAAAAGGGTGATTTACGAAGAATATCAAATCAATAACAGAGTCCAATTTCTAAGCTATCCAAAGTTCTCTCTCTGTGTTTATATAGCCAACCTGAGGAAAATAACACAGTGTGTAGATCAGAAATCCAAAACTGGATGCGATCCACCGTAAGATTGAAAAGTGTCCGAACAACCAGTACAGATATCTTAGTGGGAAAGAGCTTTTTCAAAGGCATCGTGTTCCAACCAAGGATCTCTTGAATCTGTCCCTTGATAGATCAGGCAATTCTATCATATGATGAATTGGTGTTTCTTCCTATAACTCACTAATTCTACAAAAAGCATCGGGTAGAAAAGCCCCTTTATGCGGAGATGTCTCTTTAAACACAGGGAATTTTTGTAATAGCACTCTTACATTGTGAACCATATTTAGATCCCTAGTCAGTATTTTGGTCTGTTGAAAATCTATCAAGATTATCATATCGTTAACATTAATAAACGCACTCCAAGATTTGGCTGACGATTCGTGGTGGAAAATATAATTTAGCGACGACCAAACTTTATTAAACATTAATAAATTGAAATAGCTAAACATGAAATAAATATAAAAAAAATAATAGGGCGTGAAATTTTACGCTTTCTGTTAGATTAACGCAAAAATTATAATTTATCGCACTCTTGTTTCGGTTTCCTAACAAACCACAATTACCGCTTACATAAACGCTCATATAATCGCCAATATATCGAATTGTACAAATTTCGAGTTTTAATAATATATTTCTCAAATCTGGACTTAATAATTGTCGTATTTCACTTATCATATTGTTTTTTATATCACTGTCAGATTTTCTTTTTTTTTTTTTTCTAATCAGAATAATGAAACGGTTGAAAGTTCAAAATTAATTTAGATAAATTAAGCTACATCATATGATTAGCCGAGTGATAATATGTTAGATAATGTAATAACAATTATACAAAGAAAATAAAAAGACTTTCAAAAATAGATGGAACATTTAAAAATATAATTTTGTAGCCTGCGTAGTTCTGGAGACCAATTAAAGAAGAAATCTATTAATTACATAATCATAGTGCCAAGCAGACAGAATGGCAGAATGATTGAGTTAAGCTGTAGTAGTATAAGCCTCGGCAGTTCCTTTGGGTAATTAGGGATACTTGGTTAGGAAGAGGGTCTGGCGCTTGCAGGTTGATCATTAGATATATTTCTTTTCCATGTCTTGGTTGTAGGATTTGTTAATATTAGTAACTTATATTATAACTTTTATAATTATTATGATTATTTCTTAATATGTTTTCTTGGAAAAGAAATTTGCAGTTAAAGGAATGCATTTATTACATGGGATTGAATATGTTGTGTACTGGTAGAGTTGGATGTTTGTAGCTTGATGCGAGCGGCTTTGAAAGGGTGATTTTAAGAAATATGAGAGGTACTTAGTGAGTTAGGAAGTAATAATTAACCACGATTAAAGATAACTAGTTTAATGACTAGATATTTATACAAAAAATATCTGCATCTAAATATAAAACTGGGATAGATAAATAAACGAGTAAACTGACGAGTAGAACACTGCTTAAAAATAACGCGTTGCAATGTTTAAACTGGCTGATCTGCTGGATAAGACTGAATTTCCTTTCACTTTTGGACTTTCACATACTTTGCAATAATAATAATAATTATAATAGTAATAAAAATATTCTTTATTCAAAATTATTTACAATATTGTCCAAATATTTACATAGGAGAGCCAGTAAACCCTATTATTACCTCCAGCAAATGTCTAAAATATATTGATTTGTAAAGAACTGGCTGATATTTATGGAAAAGCTATAAAAAAAAACAAAACCCTAGCATTTATATAATTTTTAAATTAAGGATGGTTTAACCCTCCTATGTCTGCACTCACCGCCCAATTCATAGTCCTCTATCTGTCTGCGTTATTGGGACTTGCTTCAGACTTCCTAAAGAATTTTAAGGCGACTTTTTTAATGTGATGTTTAATTTAGTCCGTTTTTGTGCTTAGATTGAGATCTGAAAGCGGATATATAGCGAGGGGAGGATGTCACAAGCCTTAGAAACTTATTTTGTAGTACTAGTAGCGAGGCGATGTTGGATCGACACGTCCGACTCCAACAAGAACAAGCGTATAGATCTTACTGCTACCTTGTAGAGGAGAAGCTTATTCTCTGCGAGGCTTATAGTAGATCGCATGCTTTCCAATGGGGTCTTTTACAATAGAGTTTGGCCAAGTGCTTTGCCTTCGCTACCTGTTCCTCACCCTTCTGCTAACCAATTGTGTAGTTTTGCATTTAAACTTTTTTTTTTTAAATATATTTATTTTCTGCTTCTTGTTTCCATCACAAATACAATTTATTAAGATAAGGAGAGTTCTTTGATTCATTTTTCTATTCTTGTTGAAGATTTTTCCTTGTTTTATATCTTCATATGATTATCAATAGATTGGGAGGTACTAGAGAAAAAAACTGCTTTTTTTCACGTGAAATAGGAAATCATCAGTCGATCGTCCACTTGTTGCTGATTTCCACTCAGTTGATTTATTTAGTAATTGCATTGTTTTTTTAGCCCATCCAGATTTTTCCTTCTTTACGCTTACGTTGATTCTTATGTGAAAAAGCTAGATACCGAATAATCACAATCTTACGAATGCATACGACGATGTTTTGAAGCCTTTATTACTCTTTCTAACAGTTTTTTTATTCATAATATCTAATAAAAACAGACATACAAATTTACATAAAAGTCAGCATATTCGGAAGTTTTAATAACCGAACTAATGTATTAAATGTTTCTGACTTTTAATTAATAAAAAAATAAGAAGTCTGTTTTAATATATTAATTTTTAACTATGTTTCTTTATAAATTAGAGCGTTTCCAAATCAGGGCTAATATTTAATCTAACTAAAATCAATAACTAAAGGAAATCTATATTTTCGGAAAAATGTAATAAATAAAATTGATAGATTTATATCTCTGCAGTTATAGATCAGTCCATGAAAACTTTAAAAAACTCAAAAAACTTATTCTGTAAATTCGCTGCACTTTCAACTGATTTACTTCAAATTTAAAATTGTAGTAATGCTTTTAATGCATATTAATATCCGTACAGATAATAGAATATAGTATAGATATGGGCATAAGCTGCAGAATTATAGCCGGCAAAAGAGGTCCAGGGGACATTAAGAGGCATGCTTCGCAATGCACTAAATACAGAACAATATACAGACCGATAGTTCTTGTACGGCTCGAAGATTTGGGCGTTGACTGTACTGCTGGGAAAGAAAGGTATTAAGAAGTATTTATGGTGCAGTAGTCGAAAATAGCGTATACCCTACACGGAAAAACGCTTAACTGTGACAGCTTTACAATGAGGAATGGGTAGCCGCACCCATCACATTGGGATCATTATGCTGGTTGGGTCACCTACACAGAATGGGTGGGTAGCTCCCAGAAATATATGAAGATCTTCCAGGTGACAGAAGACCAAGAGGACGACCAAGACTGAGATGGTTAGGGGATATAGAAGAAGTTCTGCGGAAGCTGGGCATAAGACAGGAAGATCATAGGCTTGGATGACTGGGAAAGTCTACTGAAGGAATCCAAAGCCCTGCAAGGCCTGTGCAGCCAGAGGAAGAAGAAATAAAAATCATACATTGCTCTTTTTTCCCCAGAACCCGTCAAAAATTTTCTGGAGAAAATGATTCAAACACAAGTGACTGGTATTTATCGTTGGAGTCTGTTCCAAGGAAATAGTGAAAAACTACAAAAGAAATATTCAGTAAAATCCAAAACAATTGCAACCAAAACCTTACTGTCAAATCTGGTGGTGTGGTGTGTTGGTAAACTAATCGGAATATCAAATTTGAGCCTCGTTTTTAAGATATTTTGTTTACACATAACTCACATACCACATAGACCATTCGCTAAAAACATACATACATTTTGTTCATACTCAGGAGACTTAAGATATGTATTTCCGTGAAAACACAGTTTCGACAATTTTACTCGAAAATAAAAATCACAGGAGCCTTTATCTTGTTATTTCATTTGAAAACTAAAAACATCCGACAGGAAGTTTAAAACAAAATTCCGGTAACCGGAAGGGGGGCCCATGTACTATTTTTATACGTGTATTTTCTGTCACTCCTCGAAACATTAGAAACAGTTTATTTTATAATTTATAGCATGACTGTGTGATATTTTCATAGACCTAGAATTAATAAACTTGATTAATAACGGATATTAATAAACTATTTCTTGAAACAGAAACTGGTTATACAACCAACGAAGCTGACTCATTCATTGTTTCAAAGAAAGTCGTCAATTCAACAGCTTGCACTTATAGCCAGTATTTTGAAACTGGTTTTTTAGCGTTTGTCCATTTCAGGTAAGAGAATGCCCCATGTTACTGTGCGTTAAACGCAAGTTTAAATTTTAATACAGTTGTTTTAAACTGTTGGTTTACTGGAAAAAGAAAATCTAAGAAGGCCATTGTTGATCTAATTTTTATAGGTTTCATTTCCAAGTTTATAGGTTCATTATAGGTTGATCTAATTTCCAAGTTTATTTAAATATTTATGTAACAAGCTCGTTTTTTTCTTTCCTTTTGTTCAAGCAGTTCACTGTATTATTAAGGCTAATAAGGTTTGCTGATTTATTTATTTATTTTTTTTTTACTCATACCCTAATAGTCCCGTTCAAGAATCGCCTTACTGTATTTTCTCTGTGATAACACTTTGCTGTTAGAAGAACAAGTTAAGGAAGAAAGGGGGGCGCTACCTCCCCGACCATTTCAGCTCCGTGAAGGCAGAGGCCGCAAGTTTTTATCGTTCACTTTATGACATTAGATAAAGCTGCAATATGTCTTCAGCGCTCTTTACTCTTTTATACAATAGGTATTTTGTTAGTGACTCTTAAAACACGGCCATGATGCTGCTTGTTGTGTCTGTTCTACCATCAACTTTGTCGCACCGGGCTTCCTTCATCTCTTGTGTTCTCTTGAGTATATATATATATCGACAATATTCTAACTTTCACTCTTCTTACTGCCCTTCATTTTTTTTTTCTCTAGTTCTTCTTTTGTTAACATTTAATAACTTTTTTGTATTTACTAACAAAGATATGATTATGATTACCCTTGATATTGACTTGGAGTATTTATGGCGACAACTATATATAGTCTACTATATATAGTGCTCATATATAGCAGCATCTTTTTTTTTCTTTTTTTTAAGGAAAATATCAAAGAAATTTTTAGGATCTTTTTAAGAGAGTTATTTAGAATGAATCCTTTTTTACTTTCTTTTGTTCTTTAAAATTGGAATTCTGACGAACGTGCCAATTTTCTAACATACATTTTCACGAGGATTATTTTTGAACAGTTTGAACACTAATGAGTGTCTTGCATTCAGTTTTATTAAATTTTAACATAAAATTCTTTTTAGTAATTTCCAAACATGATGCACTTTTTAGTTTCTTGTAAGAGAAATGGCGATAGTGCCAAGTTTTCGATATAGAGTTTTCTATTGGAAGTACACGTTCTCAGGTCCCTTGAGTCCAAAAAAGTGAACAGCACAGCTCAAAACAAAAAATTGCAGAAAGTTCAAAATTGACATTACTTGTGACTATCTCATGGAGGAACTTACCTGTCAAAATTCCTCGACCGGAAATACTTCTTTACTGATGGATTTGTCAGTTTTCTCTTATTTCCTCTAAAACGGGTCCAACAATTTTCTTCTCCTCCTTCTTCTTCTTTCTCTATCTCCTTTGTGCCATGAGGCGTGGAGAAGCAGCCCCAATCAGCCCTTCCATCGGTCAATATCACGTGCCATCCTTCTTAACCCCGTACGAGATTCCCCTCTTATTTGGCCGAGTTTTTCAATATATTCCTCATACATGAGTCGAGGTGTACCTCTTGCTCTCTTGCCAATGGGTCTGGCATCGAGCATTTGTTTGGTCTTGCGCCTCTCCTCTATTCTGAAAACATGGCCAAACCATCCCAACTGTCGAGCCTCCAAAATTTGCCGCACTGGCTGTACCTGGAGATCTTCTCTAATTCGCGCATTCCTGATACAGTCCCTCCTAGTTTTACCAAGAATGCGCCTCAGGAAGCGCATTTCCGCCGTCGACAGCTTATTGGCATGCCTATCCAGCACCGTCCAGCTTTCAGCGCCAAAAAGGAGCACAGGCAAGAACACCGTTGTATATAGTGCCAATTTAGCATCAGGGCTTAACTCCTGCTTTCCATTCAGTGTGTTGCTTATTTGGTAGAATACGCCGTTAGTTTTCTTTATCCTATTTAATACCTCCTGATCAATCCTGCCATCACGACTGATCACTGATCCTAGATATTCGAAGTCAGTGACTGTCTGCAGAACTGCAGACGATTTTCTTTAAACTCCAAATATTAACCTCATATTTAAAGAGCGATAACTTTTATTTGAAACATTTTTTTGGAAAATTCATTTAAAGCAGCTTTTAAAGGGTGGGATTATGTTATCCTTTAAAGTGCCATTTCAATTTATTATTGATTGTTCATTTGAATAATAATTAATAGAATTAAGTAAGTTGTTAATAAAGAAATTGGGTTGACTGTAAGTGCATTTCTATTGAACAGATTTTTGTTCCCAGTGTTCTGAAATTTTCTAGAAAATGATTTTAACAATGTTGTTTAAACTTAGTATGTCGACTATAGATAGAAAAAGCTACAACTTTTATTTCAAACATTTCTCCGGAAAAATTCATTTAAAGTAGTTTTTGGGAGAAGGGATGGATTATGTTTTCCTTTAAAGTGCTAATTAGATTATTATAGAATTCGGTCATCTAAATAACTCCCCTACAGTCGATGACCAAAGGTTGTCTTTATATTTTAATTTTTATGAGAATTTCTTTTATTTTATTTGTAACTTTCAATGGACAATACCAATCGCTAATTACTGCTTTGGGGATATCGTAAATTTATCGTCTTAGTTACATTCACCCTCTCTCTCTTTCTCATTCTCTTACTCATTCATTTATAATTCCTCTTCTTTTCGTTTCATAAGTTATTTCGTCCTATCGAAAATAGTTTGTCCGATTTTTTTTGTGCGTCTCGGGCAGATCTGCATAAAACATGGCCAATTTCTTTCAAACTGTGCGAAATGAAAATCTACTGCATATAACAAAATCATTATATAAGACCTCATTATGCGGATATGCCAAAGTGAAAATCCCTCTTTTCACCCAACCAGCATTTCGTTCTTCACAAAAAAAAAAAATCACCATCATCCAATTCATGCAATAAGGTCGGCCTTGAGAAATGAACTCTAGAGACCAGCCAGTGTAGCTAGCGTAGGCTTGAAGTTTCCTCGTATTTTTTGGGCGCCTAATGTTTCTTCTGTTTTATGAGTATAATAAATTGTCGTATTTAATGGACGCTTTTTTTCTTCCTCCATTTTCTCCATATATATATATATATATATATATATAACACTTTCCATTTTAGCATGTGCACTAAATCTTGCACATTCCCTCACACACTTACACACAACACATATTGTGAGTTATAATGAGGTTATTCTCTTGTATCTCATCTATCGTCTGTTATATATAAAATACTCTTCTTTTTCTTTCCAGCTGCTGTTTGACCTATTTCTCAGCCATATAAACATATAGTGTGTATTTTTTATAATTATATTATTGTTATTATTTATTATTATTACTATTATTAAACCTATACTTTCTCGTCACTTTTAATATTAGATAACAAAATACACCCAAATGAGATATACATATTTGGGGATTTATTTCATTAGTTAGTTTATAAACATTGCGGTAGTAACAGCTGTTTTGATCTCCTTGTTTAGTGTTAGTGTATCACTATTGAAATTTTCATTTGCTTATTCTTTTCGTAAGTAGTTATTAATTCTTTATATTACTTTTTGCTTTTCTTTACTTACATCATTACAATTTTTTAATTCGATTCTTAAAACAGTAAATATTTTCATTTTTAAAACTTTGAACTTCTAAACTTTTTTTTTTATGATGTGAACCGGGATTGGGGCGCAACAATTAAAAAAAAATAGATAAATAGAATACTAAAAAGGAATACAGTTTGGCGGAGAAAGATGTAAAGTTTGGGTTGTATGCGTATGTGCTCGTGTTAAATCCTTTGTTTAGTATTAATGCTCTACTTAGTATGTAAGTACTTACTTCTAATGGACGATACTTCATCTCTATATAGTGACAGACTATATCTCTCCAGAGACCAAACACTCTACAACGGCAGGTTTCTGTCAGAGCAAGGACCTTTATTTCGCTCTTTACGAGTAAATATTCTTTAAGCTTTTCTCTTCTTTTAGGAAAATTTCATTTCTAGTTTTTTCGCATTTTTTTTTTTTGGAAATAAAGAACATTTCTTTTTACAGGGGATTTAGATATAAATAAGGAAAAATTATTTAGAAAATTTTATATTCATTAGATTTCGGTATGAATTTGGAAGTGGGAGGTCCCTAATTCGAGACCCGCAATATAAGTTCCAAATTTACACTTGCTGAAAAAATATTAATTGTAATGTTTGTGCTTCCGCCCCCTGTTATGACATTTAATTTTTTATTGGAGTTTACAACGCCTAAAAGTAAGCCATACTTTACGTTAATCGCCATTTTGAAGTAGAAAACAAAGAAAATAAAAAATGTTCAGTTTTTCCTTTGTTTGTGCCTCTGTATTTGTTATTTTTTTGAAATTCGTAAATTTTTATGAACAATTCTAAATATCCATCAATATTTCGCTAAATTGCTCAATTAAGGGATTTAAAGTATGTCGAAATTTATGTTAAATTTGTTTATTGTGTATGATCTATAACTTGGACATAATAAAAATGTTAAATTATTAGGGAACGATATAGCTAAGTGGTTAGCTGTGGTACCCTTAGACTTTTTCTTCCTAGGAGCCTCTACAGCTCACTGTCCGGTAATGGATAGTGTTGTCTGTAACGAGAGAACACAGTCTGGAGGCCGGCAGTGCACTGAGAAGGCTCCGGGCACCAATGACCATAGATGTTGACGCGCCTTAAAGTAAAAAAAAAAAAAAAAATTAAATTATTTAGAAATACTTCTAAATTATTTATTGGAAAATGTTTATTTACTTTTGTTGGATGTAAGCGGAATCTCGTCCACATATATCACAAATTACTCTTCGATAAATTTTAAGCGATGAAAATCAAATGATCAAACACCTTTAGTTTCTTCTATAAGAGAGTAACAGCGAGGTTGTTAATTCTAGTCAAAACAGTAGATGTATTTCCGTTCCCTGCATAAATGCTTCCTTTCCCTTAAAGCTACTCTATGGAGGTAAGTATTAATACGATAAGCCGGCAGAGCTAATGCACATTGCGTACAACAAAAATTATTTGTCAAATAAGTTCTTCTTATCCGCTATAATTATTACTTAAAATGTATATTCAGTCGACATTCGTAAATGTATTTAATTTGCTGGGCTACAACTTAAAATAAAAATTAATTCATAATTCTATAGTTAGTTACAAAAGGGGATGATGGACCTTCTTCAGGTGTTATTATGTAATATAACAATCTTATATCATTAACACGTAACCAAATTGCTTAAATCGTCCAGATTTAACTCAGTACGGCTAATAACGACGATTTTCTCATGACTTAGGTTCAAAAAGTTTGGTTTATTTATAAGAAGTAATAGATTATAATTGACTAGTGATAGAGCTAACCGTGGAAATTCAATAAGCAATAATTCATATTTGCAATCGATTTTAGATCAGTCAGATTAGTGTAAACAAATACAAGTTCAAACGGAAATATATATATATATATTTCAAAAAACGTATAAATGATACAAAAAATAAAAAAGATATCTTTTTAGCTCTAATTTTAGTTGTGGACACTCGTTTGGTTGCACAGGAAAAGTTTCTGGTTTAAAAGTTTGAGTTTTGGCAACATACTGTTTGGTGGTAGTCCTATGATAAAATGAAACTGTTTTGAAGGGTAGCTGTCAACCATTTTCCACCTTCTCTTTCTATTCGCTTCGTCGAACAGACATTTACTACAATAGAAATAGATGGCTGCAAAACAACAAACAAACCAAACACAAAACGTAAACAACACTTGGTTCAAAACTTAACTTTTCTCCACCACACACCCCCTTTCAGCACAAACTCCTAATACTAAAATAGCACGTGCAAACTGATATGGCTGCTTAATCTTACGAGCCACTTTTTTATATATATATATATATATAAAAAAGGTGTTAAACACTCACACGGCTCTCCCTTAATTGAGTAAAAATTATTAAATATATTATAAATTATAAAATTGACAAACTTTCGTTAAATATGAAGTTTTTTTTTCAGATTTCAAACGTATATATAGAAGGCAGAGGTTAGATGTTGTAGTCCAAGAGTAGTTATTTACATTGCAGTCCAGAAGGCAGCGTTAATAGCATTGAAGGAAATCAAAGAATATTTAGCGCCACCAATTCCGCACAACTCCCTAAATTCAATTTTTCTGGACAAATCCTTTAAACTAGAGTTATAGAACAGAACAGTTGCAATGCTTTTATTTATCTGCACAATCAGCATTCAAAGTTTAAAGAAAATCGTTGGAGCCGTTTTCATCAAAATAAAAAAAATAATAAAAAAATCTGGTGTGAAACACTCATACAATTTTCTCTTACTCCAGTTTTCAAAATTGTAATTGACAAATTTTATAGTTTGTGTACCAAATTTGATGAAATTCGGTGGAGTTCGTGGAAAACTGAAAAAAATGTTCTGTAAAAGCGCACTTCCGGTTTACTAATTTTCTTGAAACACGGAATTTTGGCCATCTATTTATTTCTAATTAATTTTGTTTGTATGATAGAAATGTATAACCAACTATGATAGCAATTTAAAGAAAAACATAATCCCACTCCCTCTCTCCCAAAAGCCCTCTTAAATGACTTCACCAGGAGAAATGTTTCAAGAAAAAGTTGTAGCTCTCTATATGTATAGTTCATATTCCTAGTTTAAAGAAAATCGTTGGAGCCGTTTTAGAGAAAATTCCAGTAAACTGAAAAGTACATTTCAGTAAAAGCGCACTTCCGGTCATCCAATTTTTTCAAACTTGGAATTTCAACAACACATTTAATTCTAATTAATGTTATTTAGATAACAGAATTGTATAATAAACTGAAATAGCACTTTAGATGAAAACCTAACCCACCCCTTCCCCAAAAGTGCCCTTAAATGAATTTTCACGGAGGAATGTTTTCAATAAAAGTTGTAGATCTTTGTATGTGTAGTTGATATACCAAGTTTGAAGAAAGTCGGAGCCACTTTTGAGAAAATCGCAACAAAGTAAAAAAAAAACTAGTAAAGTGGTACTGCCGGTTGAGGAATTTTGACGGATAAAGTATTGTCAGATCCCATGGTGATTCACCAAATGGAATATCAAGTTTTAACTTTCTACGGTTTTTCGTTTTTGAGCTATGCTGTTCACATACATACATACTCACAAAGGCACACACACAGACCATTAACTAAAAACCACTTTTTTGGACTCAGGGAACCTCAAAACGGATATTTCCGGTGAAAAATCGATATCGAAAATTTGACACAATTACAGTACTTCAGTAAATTCGCACTTCCGGTCAACCGATTTTCTTCGAATTTGGAATTCTAGTAATGTTTCTAGTGGGTTTTAATATTTTATTAAAACCACACATTGACTGAAGAGGTTATTTAGAGGAAAGTATTACGCTGTCGTTGCCTCAAACCCATCCAAATCAATGTTCCCGTGACATTCCCGGGTGTTTCTAACAAAAGTAGATGTTTATCTGTGTAGATACTATACGAAGTTTAAAAAAATTTGGAGCCATCTTTGAGAAAATCGCGAAAAAAACATTTAGTAAAGTGGCACTTCCGGTTGATGGATTTTCCCAAAATCATCGTGTCTGATTCTGCGGTGGTAGTACCTAAACGGAATACCAAGTTTAAGGATTCTGCGATTTTTCATTTTTGAGATATTCTGTTTTAAAACATATACACTCACAGATGATTCATTAAAAATATTTTTTCCCATTCATGGGACCTCAGAACATGTATTTCCGGTAAAAAAACCACAAATTTGACACGATCGCAATACTTCTTCATACTAGGGGAGTAAGAGAAAAAATACATTTTTTGTAAACTCAATTTTTATGGAAAAATTTAATACAATTTGGTCGAAAACTTTTATACAAATAATTGTATTGATTTTGATGACACTAATTAAAAAGAAAAAAATACACTACCATTAAGGAAAACAGAATGTACAAGCAAATAAACGTGAGATATAACAGACAATAAATTTTACATTAGAGCGCGTGGTAGCTGCAGGAAAGTGGGTCAATCATAATGAGAATAATTAAAGTGGAAAAGAACCATTGATTAATTATAACAAAACTAATAAAGAAAGCAAAAATTGTACCAAATAAGGTGACCTTAATTTGTGAAAACATAACACCTCCTAAAAATTTTCAACTGTAAGATGATCTAATAAATTTCATTATTAGTGTTTTATCATCACCTTCATCAAATTTGAAATAATTAACATTCATCAATGGCATATTGCACTTTAAAAAAATTATCTATTGCGCCCTTCAGAATGTATTATGTCTTAAAATAACTATCATAGAAAGAACATCCATTTAAGTGTCCTAAATAAAAACGGAAATTAAAGAAGCTCAAGGTAAACTAGAAGCTAAAAACAGTAGAATTTTTTAAGAAATTATCTACTACTATAAGGAAAAGTAAAGGATTCATTAAATGATATTAAAATAGGACATTAATTTAAAAAAATCTGGTCTGAAACACTCACAAAACTTTCTTTTACTCCACTTCTCAAAATTATAATTGACAAATTTTATAGTTTGTGTACCACAAATTAATTCAAATACGACGAAAACTGAAAAAACCGTTCAGTAAAAGCGCACTTCCGGTTAACTAATTCCCTTGAAACTCGGAATTTTGGCCATCCATTTATTTATAATTAATTTTGTTTGTATGATAGAATTGTGTTATAATCAACTATGATAGCACTTTAGAAAAAACATAACCCCACCCCGCCCCTAAAAGTGCCCTTAAATGAATTTTAGCGACAAATGTTTTAAATAAAAGTTATACATCTTTCTGTGTTTACTTTATATAAGAAGTTTCAAAAAATCATCGGAGCCATTTTTGAGAAAATCGCGAAAAAGTGAAAAAACCATTTAGTAAAGTGGTAAAGTAAACGCACTTCCGGTTATCCGATTTTTTCAAACTCGGAATTTCAACAACATATTTAATTCTAATTAACATTATTTAGATGACAGAATTGTCTAATAAACTGAAATAGCACTTTAGATGAAAACCTAACCCCACCCCTCCCCCAAAAGTGCCCTTAAAGGAATTTTCCCGAGAAATGTTTCAAATAAAAGTTGTAGCTCTTTGTATGTGCAGTTGATGTAACAAGTTTAAAGAAAACGACGAATCCATTTTTGAGAAAATCGCAAAAAAGTAAAAAAAAAAACAACAAGTAAGTGGTCTTGGTACTTCCGGTTGAGGAATTTTGACAGATGACCGACCCACTGTCAGATGCCATGGTGATACCTAAACGGAATATCAAGTTTCTACTTTCTACGGTTTTTTCGTTTTTGAGCTATGCTGTTCACATTACACACAGACACACACACAGAGACCATTTGCTAAAAACCACTTGTTTGGTCTCAGGGGACCTCAAAACGGATATTTCCGGTGAAAGCTCGATATCGAAAATTTGACACTATTACAATACTTCATCTTCCTTAGGAGTAAGAGAAAGTAAAAAATATCTGTTAGTCATAATTGTCTGTTTCTCTTCAATCATCTAATTCTTACTAGTTGTTTATTTGCCTTCAATTGACATAAATGGGAGAATCTAAATATTAAAAAACTAATTAAAACACAGCCTCCCTCTTTCCATTCGAAACCCCTTTAAATGAATTTTATTGGTAAAATTTTCAAACAAAAGTGTTAGGGCTCTGAAAATATTTAGTGGACCAAATTTAATGGAAAAAATTGTAGAAAACTGAAAAAAACTGTGCAGTAAATTCGCACTTCTGGTCAACCGATTTTTTTTGTTTCAAACTTGGAATTTTGGCAACGTATTTATTTCTAATTAATATTACATGGTTTATAGTATCGGATAATCCCTTAAAATGGCAGTTTAGAGGAAGCTATAACCGTACCAATCCCTCGAAATTCCTCTTGAATGATTTATGTTGGAGAAATGTTACAAATAAAAATTGTAGCTAATTGTACGTGTAGTTAATGTTAATACAGCATGCAGTTAATCATGGGAGCCATTTCCGGGAAAACCTCGAAAAACAGAGAATTGCGTACCAGCAATAACAGAGAATGATTTATCAGCTCACAGTAAATTCTGCGAGGTTAGAGTGTGTTATGGAATGTGGTATAGAATGGGTTAGGATTATATCATCTGCATTAAAATTAGATTTTAGACATTTTCCAAACATCACAGCTCCCCCACCCACAAAGTTAAAGAAAATGGTTGTAGCCTGAGAAACTTCTAGAAACCGAAATCGTAAAATCGATATCGCAAATTTGACACGGTTGCAAATTTTTTCTCCGACATGATGTAGGCGGATGTAAAGGCAGGCCTTTATTAGTACTTTCCCTTTCTACTGTAACAGGAAGAATTGCAATCGTTTTAAATTTTCGATATCGATTTTTCCACAGAAATATACAATTTTGTGTTCCCCTAAGTACCACAAAAGGCTATTCAACCAGAAGATTAGGTAATCAAGTGTCTGGATATTTCATGTATAAAGATTTTTGCAAATAATTTTTATTATCGTCTTGGTCCTTTGGCATATTTATCAACCAAAATTTTGTAAATAATTTCTATTTGCTAATAAGACAAAATTCTCTATAAATGGTGGAATTAGATAAAAATATAAATGAGTTTTTAGGGAAAACTATTTCAGATTTATTTCTTTTCTTTTTGATAATATTAATTTCATTGTGAAGTAATATTTTGTTGTTATATAATAGATTCCGTTATATCTAATCTTATCGATTCTTATCGATTTCTATATAAAAAAACAACAAACTAATTAGGTTTTAGGTTCCATAATAATTAATAAAAGTAGTAGCTCTGTTTTTCATTATCAAATAATTATGAATGAATGATTAGTTTTTAAAGAAAGGATTGAGCGTTTTTGGATCATGACTTTTTTTAAAACTTTTATATTTTCTCAACTTGACTAATATTGTGACAGTAATTTTCTTTTGAATGATCGTAGACCAGGCAAGGTCATTTCAAGGATATTCATTCTTTTTTTTTCTCTCTCTTCACTTCTGGCTCTTTGTCACGCTGTATCTCTCACTTAGTTCTCTCTCACTCTCTCTTTCATGGGCTGATGTTGCTGCCAAACTGCCTCTTCAACCTTAGCAACAATGTAGAGAGAATAGCTCTTCTCTCTTTTTAACATAACAGATCTGTCTCTCGTACAACGCACGACTGCTTGTCACAACCTCTTTTTGCTCTTGTCGTCGTGATGTGATTTTTTGTCTTCACTCTCTAATATATATATATATATTCCATGTATCTTAGCCATTGTTTTTAGCTTGTAGCTCGTGATCAATTTATTTTATAAACATTGATATTGGTTATTTTTTTGTATTTGTTTGTTTGTTGCATTACTTGGCTTGAAATACATATTAAAAATGAATTCTTCTCTTTACGGCCATGTTCCACTAGTAGTATGTTCTTTTTTTGTAAGTAGTCATAAATAATGAAAATAACTTATAATGTTTAAAATAGTTGGGGGAACTATTGAGAATTACTTCATGATAGAATATAAGAGTTCATTGACTAGCCAACCTTCACGTCAGACTTTCATCCTCCTCACGACTATATTTAAAGCTGATATTTTTCTTTAAGGTGAAAAATAATGTGAAATAAGAAGGAAAGGAAAAACCACCGTATAACCAAATCAATATAAAATATATTTTTGAATAAAAATTTTTTTTTTCTTTTTAGGCCCACTGAATTAAAAAAAAATCATCTCATGTAAACTAGTAGCTCGCTGATTGCCCCTCCCTGCGACTCAAGACAAATTGCTAATTATTCAGCATTATATCTGAAAAACAAATACCTCCACTGTTTCGTTTTATTTTGGCAGGGTGTTAAAAATATTTCTATCGTTTAGTTTGTCATGTTTGTTTACTATATAATATGGAGTTGTAAAGGAATGAATGAAGAATTAGAGAGACGAATAAAATAAATATGTAAGGAAAAAAAATCTGGTATGAAACACTCACAGGAATTTCTTTTTACTGTAAAAAAAACAACCATGAAGTCGACAAATTATTTAAATTTGGATATTTTTACTTAGCCTTAACATACATAAATACAGCGGTGATGGAGGGGTATATATATTTACGCAAGGCAGGTAAGTGATTACTCTGAAAGTCAGAAGAGTGTGCCAAAATTACATCGAACAGAATTACATAACTTTTGAAATTTAATGTCATACATTCTTCAGAAACCACTAAAATAATTTTTTTTTGGGGCACTTGTTTTCAAATAAAAGTAATATGTTATATTGAAGCAGTTAGCATTGTAAGTTTAAAGAAAATCGTTGTAGCAGTTTTAGAGAAAATTCCAAAACTCTAAACACCCATTACCTCGCACCAAATTCATGGTTAACCAATTTTTCTTTAATTTTGGAATCTAGCAATATATTTATTGTATCTTCATATTATATACGTGATACTGTCAAGTGGTACTTTAAAGGAGTGATACTTTAAAGTAACCTCCAACAAAAAAAAAATTAGCTCGGAAAATATTTCAATTAAAAGTGATAAAGCATTGAGCTGTGTGACCTAGTGTACGAAGTTTAAAGAAAATCATTCCATCCATTTTCGAGAAAATTGCCAAAAATTAGAAACAAAAAAAAAAACACTCAGTAAACATGCAGTTCCGGTTTATGGATTTGGTCACCGAAAAATTTGTGTGAGCGCCAGTGATACGTTTGACCTTTCGGTTCACACATACATTCATGCACAAAAAAAAAAAAATCTGGTGTAAAACACTCACACAACTTTCTCTTACTCCTGTTTTCAAAATTATAATTGATAAATTTTATTTAATAGTTTGAGTACCAAATTTAACGAAATTCGTCGGAAACGAAACAGCTGTTCAGTAAAAGCGCATTTCCGGTTTACTAAATTTCTTAAAACTCGGAATTTTGGCCATCTATTTATTTCTAATTAATTTTATTTGGATGATAGAATTGTATTATGAACTATGATAGCACTTTAGAGAAAAACATAATCCCACCCCTCCCCTTAAATGCAATTTCCCAGAGAAATGTTTCAAATAAAAGTTGTAGCTCTTTGTATGTGTGGTTGATGTTCTAAGTTTAAAGAAAATCGTCGGAGCCATTCTCGGAGAAAATCGCAAAAAAGTAAAAAGTCCAACTAATAAAGTGGTACTTCCGGTTGAGGAATTTTGACAGATAACCTATTGTCAGATCCCATGGTGATACTTAAAAGGAATATCAAGTTTCAACTTTCTACGGTTTTTCGTTTTTGAGCTATGCTGTTCACATACATACACATACACACACACACATACATACACACACACAGACCATTTGCTAAAAACCACTTTTTTGGACTCAGGGACCTCAAAACGAATATTCCCGGTGAAAACTCTCGATATCGAAAATTTGACACGATTACAATACTTCCTCTTACTAGAGTAAGAGAATGTAAAAATTTACACAAATTTAGGTCATTCGGTAAAACATTTTTTTTTTTTTTTTGAGGTATTAGAGGACTTCAAAGCATGTATTTCCGGTGCACACTTCATTTCGATAATTTGATATGATCGTGATACATCCATATCCTCTTAACAGAAAAAGTAAAAAGAAACTAAATGCAAAATATTATCAGTTAAAAGAAAAAAAAAAAAAATTATGCGGCTCACAAAGATGACAAATATAATCTGAATGAATTATAGTCGAGGGATTTTCCTTGTGATGATCAACAGGTGTGTCTTACAATGCTGGAAAAAAATACAATACAGAAGGAAAAGGTTTATTAAATCTTTTATCACAGGATTATGGGAGAATAAAGTGGGGAAGTGATAAGAAGAAGGTGAGAGAAAAAAAAAAAAGAAGAAAAAGTATAAGCCGGAGGTAGACAGGGCTATAAAAATAGAAATTTTCTCACCTGATTACGCTGAGAATAAAACAGCTGATTTTAAAAGTGGAACATTTTCTATCTACACAAAACAAAAATGGAGGAAAATCTAACTAACAATGTAGGAAAGAAATGTATATAAATGGGCAATGAACATTATTTACACACGCATACATATATATTAGTAAATACGTATACATAAAACACACGGTTAAACTAATTCAGAAGAAAAAAAAAAGGATTGGTAATAAATATGTTAGTTTTACCATGGGAAAACGGACTTTTTTTTGCTCCCCCCCCCCGCCGAATCTGTACTAAATGGTTAGCTGGAGAAGAATTTACGATAGGATACTAGCCAGGTAGCGAAGGGTACGTCTAGGGTTGTTGTATATATTGTACGACTCATTCCGTACCAAAATATACTCTCTGCATTACTTCCTATAAACAGTGTGAGCTTCTTCTACCGCCCTTAAAGGAGGAAGTAATAAATCATTGTGATCATAATTCTTCAAACTACGCACTGATACAATAATATAATAATATAAAGAAAAAAAGTATTTAATTTATTAGAGAATTATCATGCAATAAATCAGAAGCGGATGCTGGAATTTTTGGCGACTTTTTCACTTTAATTACTGCAGTAGGCCGGGAAATATTTGAAATAAATGGTTATATAATTTCACCTTTTTTATACCTAACTAACTTTTCACTTAAATAAACGTTTGTAATAGCAATTTTTTTGAACATTTATTAGTTAAATCGTATTAATTGAACTTTAGGCATTTGTAGAATGTAGATTGTTGTAGGGAATTATTGCACTGCGACCTACAAGGTCTATTGTGTCCACCGGAGCCTTCTCAGTGCACTGTCGGCCTCCGAGCAGTGTTCACTAGCTACAAACCATATTGTCCATAACCGGACAGTGAATTGTAGAGGCTCCTAGGAACAGAAAATTAAGGGCAGCATGCTGGATTCGAACCCGGAACCTCCGCGTTGCTAGTCCAGCACGCTACCACTGAGCTTAATCCCTTCCTTCTCCCTTGTCTTACGCCAATTAACTAAGGGCGGAGACCCTAGTTTGTATGCTGAGTTTGTCCTTGTCTGTAAAGGGTGAGTGTATGTAGTTTAAGTGTATTGTACACTGTTCTGGCAAAGTGCATGGAGTACTGAGCTGTGGTAACCCGTGGGGTCGCACTCTCGAAGTAACTGGGTGCAACAGTTACCCCTTGCAACTATTAAATTTGTCAAACAGAGGTCAAGTTTGGTCTCCATATTAGGAAAAATGACCCAATTATTATAAAAAAAAATCTTGTGTGAAACACTCACTCGCCTCTTAATACAATTATATGTTAAATGTATTATATGTTAATCTATCAACTGACATACAGTTCTCCAGAAAAATGTAACAAATAAAAGTGATACGTCCACATCTATCCAATTAGTATTCTAAATTTAAAA
This sequence comes from Triatoma infestans, assembly GCA_011037195.1. NCBI lineage: Eukaryota > Metazoa > Arthropoda > Insecta > Hemiptera > Reduviidae > Triatoma > Triatoma infestans. The sequence continues at coordinate 51,367 of JAAEAF010014481.1, read as the reverse complement.
GAAACCATAGTCATTTTCGAGTAAATTCCGAAAAACTCTGTTCTGTAAAATTGGTTAACCGATTTTCTTCAAATTTGAAATTCTATCAATACTTCTAATATATATTAATATTATTTTTTATGGTGCCAGAACCATACATTGTACTGAAGTGGTACTTTATCAGGGATGTTTAACGTTACCGTGCCTTCAGAAACCTACCCAAAAAATCAATTTTCCCAGGTAAATGTTTCAAATAATATCTAGTGGTAAGTGTTTATGTATGTGCGTAGATAGTATACGAAATTGAAAAAAAATCGTTGGAGCCGTTTTCGAGAAAATCTCGGAAAGCTGAAAAAACTATTTAGAAAAAGTTGCACTTCAGATTGATGGATTTTGCCCGAAACTTTCGTTTGTCAATTGCAAAATACCAAGTTTGAGCTGAGTACGATTTTTCTTTTTTGAGATATTTTGTACACACAAACACACATACTAATTCGGTAAAAAAAACATTTTTTCGTTCAAAACAGGAGACTCAAAACATGTAATTTCCAGTGAAAATCAAATTAAAAAAATTGGCAGTTTAACATTGAGTTATTTGATCCGCAAATACATTCTCTCATTAGGAGTAGGTGAAAGTTAAAAAAGAAAAACTTTAAACACTGAGGTCACTTAAATGGTTAAATGGTTAAATGGACTTTCGTTTCATTACTGAAATCATTATTAACTTTTTATACTCTGCTCTATACAGTACAACATTCGTTTAAAGAGTGCGCTAGTGTGGTTGGGGGTAATGAAGCTTGGTGTTCCAAGACAATCGTTGACTGGAACATAAAATGCACATTAATGAACTTACTAACTTATTAAGTTATTTTAATATACTAGAGACTGAATAATCGCTTCTTTTAGATTTTTTATCCTATTTTTTTATATGTTTTTTAGTCTGAGTATTTAAGCGCCACGATAACTGGGTATTTGGGAGATGTGGGCCGCCAAGCCAAGCTGAGGTGTATTGTGGTATTGAGTTCGATTCCCCAGTCTTTGCCTTGCATTTTATTTGATGTAATTCTATGAGGAATATATATAAAAGTATGTTTGTTTCCGCTTACTTCCACGACCACTGATCGGTAGTTGGAGATACAGGCTTTCTGAAAAAATGGGCTTTATGTTTTACTTTAATTTTTTACTAGATATTGTAATGACATAGCAATGTCAAAGCCTTCACAAAATATAAAAAAGGAAAGAATAATTTATAACTAGTGGCCCTACAGCCGGCTGCTGCCTTTTCAATACAAAGGTATCAAAGACAAGCACCGATAAAGCCCTGTTTATTGAACAGAAGCCACCTGGTCTTTGAAAGTCGCTGATCAAATCTGGCCACTGAACTGAATCACTGGTCGCCGACCTAACCAAGGTCGCACAAGGTCGCACGCTACTAGAGATGTCTTAGTGTGAGAACTTACTTACACACTTGACAGTGTGTGAGTAAGACTAATATAAACTTCGCCCCACTGGAAGAGGGGATCATTATATTCATCATCATTATATCATTCATCATTATACGAGTAGCCACATCATTATATCAGTATTATTTTACAGCAGCAGTTATACTTGAGTTCCGAGCGCGTCCCTATACAAGGTTTTACTTATAATTATTTTCATAGTTGTGCATATTAGTTTATTTATTATAATCATTTTAAATTATTAGTTATTTAACTCTTAAAATTATTTATTTACTTTTATCAATCGTATTAATTGTAGTTACCATTAGCTCATTCAAATTATTGTTAAAATATATTCTATTTTTATAAATTCAGTGTTAGTAATTCAAGCATTAACTCTCTAAACTAACTTCCGCCTAATAAATCCCTCTTCAAGACATCTAACTTCATACCTCAGGAATCACGACAATTGATTCCACTACAATATTTATTTACAGATATTATTTACTGGATGTTTTGACTTTACTGAATGGTTATTTTTCAATTTTTGGGACTTTTCTCAAATATGACTCCAACTTTTTTTCTTTAAACCTTGAGATACAGATTAGGTTGGTGAGGGGTTTTTTTTTTTTTTTTTATTTCTTTTATAAACAGCTCCAATGATTTTCTTTAAACTTGGGAGTGCTAACTACATAAGCCAATGACAAGCATAACTTCAAATTGTTATTGCAAACTTTAGTGCGATTTGTGCGAAGAGGACGCTTCCATATAATTTAATCTCATTGAGATAAAACTTATGCCATTAAAAATTCAACAACTAGTAGTACTCCCACTACTTTAATTTATGTATCGTTTATTTATTTATATGCTTAATCCAAATTCCATGTTTAAATAAAATTGGTCAATTAAAATTGTAATAATTGTAGGGGGGAAAATAAATCATTTAAGTGTTTCACACTAGATTTTTCAAGTTGCCCAGCTGTAAGCTAATTTAAACTCTGAGGTGTTAATAGCGTTAATTTTTATATTAAACAAATACTCAAAACACGTACTTATTTCCGTTGTATCTCAATTTCGAATATTTGACACAATCATATATTATTTTCATTTTCTCTTAAAGCTGGCAAAAAAAAAGTAAAAATTTGTGTAAAGAAATGTTACAATAGAAGAAGCAGAAGTTTATTAAAACAAAAAAAAATTCAGTCATTAATTTGAGATAATTACTATTATTCTTTATCTTACTAAATTTGTTCGTATTATCATTGTTTCATATTCATATTTAAAATAATAAATATTCGTAATAAGGGAAATCATTGAGCTGGTTTTCCGAGAGATTCCGCTATTTATTTGGAAAATTAATTTAGTTGAAGTGTATTATTCGTGCTCACTTTAACAAATAACAATTAAATTTGAACTTCCTGCGGCATTTCATTTTAATTATACTATTTATTGGTAAAACTAGAAATTTTATAGAAATGCTATTTTGGGTATGCAAAGAGACGTTAAATGAATGAATTTCCAGTTATTATATTGTAAAATACGTTACTGTATGAACGCCTCCCAGCAGTTTGCTCCATAAGCCTACTGTGTTCCGTTCCCATCTATCGATTATATTAACCTAGTTTCCGAAATTTAATGGCATTGTTAATAGAATTCACAAGTTGAATTCACTGATAACCAGAATTTTAAACAACTAACTTTATTGGCACAAAGACCAATTTTTTAATATGATATGACAGATAATTTTTTTTTTTTAAGTTATAAATAGATCCACTCAGTTAAATAATCTGTTGTCATTGTAATGTTTAATATAATATAATATGTTAATTAAGGGAATTGTAATGTTTAATAATTAATGAACACTGTGAGAGAAGTTGAAGATTAGCTAGAAATATTCACCTATAATTCACTGCTTGCGCAAGAAGAGATATTTTCTGGGAACTGGGAGAGCAAGAGAGAATTGGGTTTGATTACTCCATGAAAGTTTGCATCGCGTGAAGTGTAGATGGAAGTAGTGGTGGGAGAAGAAGTGAGTAAGGGTCACTGTTCAAATTTAGAACCCTGTAAAACGGTCGAAAGGTTATTAGGTCATGATGAACAAGTTGAGAGTGTTTTTTTTTTTGTATTTTATTTTGTACCTTTTATATATCTATTTCAGCTATAGGACTTTAAATATATATATATTTGTTTAGAAAAACCGATATGCTGAAGTGGAATTGTAGCTTGTGCTGTAGGTATGGCCGGCCATTGTCTCTGTATTATATAGGTCAAAATTTGTTAAATAAAGTTTAACAAACTTTATCTGTATTAAGTTTACCATAGAATTGTGTTTAAATCAAATTAATAATCTATATATTTTCTTCCTCAGGACGGATTTGTTGTTCCAAATGACTTTAGAATAATCTCATTAAAATTGAAATTGCAAAAAATACGTATATGACACAGGGAAATCAAGGAAATACGTATATTTTTTTTTACTTTATCTTACTCCGTAGTAGTAAGAAGTGTTGCGACCGTGTTAAATTTTCAATATTAAATTATCACCGGAAATACATGTTCTAAGTATTCAGGAGTACGTAAAAATATCAAGTTTCGTAAATCGCAGAAAACTCAAAGTAGATATTCCGTTTAGATAATACCACCCACACCACACCTTACATGAAGATTTCGGACAAAATCCATTCATCCGGAAGTGCAGCTTTACAGAATAGGTTTTTTAAATATTATAACGATTTTATTTAAATATAAAATAATAAATGTAAGGTTATGAACCTAATAGGTATTATTTGGAAAATTATTCCGAAAAAATTGATTTTGGAATTTGCGTGTTAAATTTCAAATGTTATTTGGTGTATTCAATCTTGGCGGTTATCTTGGACTGTAGTGTAATCACAGTCCAATACCTGCTTTGTATTTGGTACTTGCCCCCCTCTCGTCTTTATCTTATAACAAATGAATAAAATTTGAAGTGTAAATATAATGTGTACTTTTATATATAAACAGCAGTCAGAGTAAGTCGTATGATTTTCAAGCTTTCCATTAGTCTTGTCTTGTCAGGTTATGTCCTGTACCTGCAATACATACCCATCCATACCTGTACCATAATGACCCATCTCTTTTTTTTGTTGTTGTCCAGACTGTCCGTCTGCCAGACTAAGTTAGAAAGTTAAGCTTTTCTCTCTTCATATTTTCACGTAGTTCCTACCATCATTCTCCCTAATTGAAAGTTTATTTTAAAATCTGTCATCTGGTCTAAGTAGAAATGGTATTTTACTTGTTTCATTTGTTGTTCAACATAAAGCAGTAACTAGGTTACCATAGATATGATTTGTGATTCCCCTCCTCCCACATTTTTTGGTTGTTGTTTTCATAGATCTTTCTATGCTTTCTCCCTTTACTGAAGAGGGAGGGGGTATTGGTGGATCGTGTTAAAGTTTAGAAAATGAGTTTTTACTGGAAATACATGTATTCACTTCCTCTATGACGGAAAAAGCTGTTTTTAGCAACTTTGGAAAATTGCAGAAGCTCAAACTTGATATTCAGTTTAAGTACCATACCGCATCCAACCGTACCATTTTGGTCTAAATCCATCAATCAAAAGTGCCATTTTATTTGAATGGATTTTCAATTTTTTTTGAGATTTTTTTTGGAAAATGGTGTGAACAGTTTTATTTAAACTTCATATACTCTCTATCCTTTTATGTTTATCAATTTTATTTGCAAAATTTTTCTTAGAAAATTGAATTTTTATGACTTTTCATAATAGCTTTCGAATTTTGGGAATTTTACACGAAAATGGTTACAACGATTTTTTTTAAACTTGGAAATGCTTACTGATTACGAATCAGTAAACGGAATATTATCTAAACGGAAATTACGAATTACATTTGTTTGAAAAATTTTCTGGGAAAAATTGATCTTAGGGGGATCTAAAGAATGAATCAACGACATTAAACTTCCAATGAATGGTATTCATTCATCGCTATCCGCTGATGATCGATCATTAACTACTACCCTTCCTCAGTAGCTCCATGTATATCCCCACTATCTCTGTACTATCTCTATATGTTTAAAGAGAACTTGTCAGTTTTATAATTGTATTAAACTGAAGTAAGAGAAAATCGTGTGTGAGTGTTACCCACTAGAAGTGTGAAAATATTTATAGAAAAAAATGCTTCTTGTGATTGGTATATGTCACATGGTATCCGACAAGGAAGATTTCGGTCAAAATTTGCCAGCCGTGTAATAGGATCAAGAGAGGGATGCAAAGCAGAGTGTGAGAGAGACAGTCTCGCACACTAGTTTAGGACAGTCTAGAGTGGGGGAAACTGTTTAAATACAGCTGAGTCAGCCATAGGACAGTCTTGCAGCAGAGTTCATACTGCAGTCACGACGCGTCATCAACCTTTCTCTTCACCACTCACTACCATTCCATATATTTTAGTGTAAAGTCCAAGCAGTCAGTGTTGCTTTTATATTATACAGTGTTCAACTTCACTTCTAATTTATTCATCTAAACCAAACCATTTTCTCTCCTTCACACACACCAATTATACCCGGATTTAGCGACTTTGCTGTTTTTTTATTTTATTTTTCAAATCTTTGCACTTTTTTCGTAAAGGCATCAATTTTTCTTTAAACTTTACTTTATTTGATTCATAATGAAGTGGATAGCGAACATATCTCATGAAGGAATCCGGTATTAAGGGAGTTATCATAGATAGAAAAGTAGCTGATAATAACTCCGTGGGCGATACAAGAAGCTGTACTCCTCTTATGTTCCCCTCAAACATTTTTCCTAGCGTGCAAGAGATATTATTGCGACCGTGTTAAATTTTCAAAATTGTTTTTTTTTTTCCACCGAAAATACATATTTTGAGGTCCCCTGGAATAGTGAATGGTTTGTTGTATGTGTTCATATGAAACAAAAAGTCATAAAAACGACATTTCGCAAGAACCGTAAATTTAATACTAATACCGCATTTGACAGGAAGATTTCTAGCAAAATCAATCAACGTGCTAATTTTACTGTTTGTTTTCTCAATTTTTGTTCATTTTCTCTAGAAAATGGCTCCAACATATTATGAAAACGTGTTGAACACTCACAAGTTCCATTTTAAATTCAAAGCATGGTTCTATCATTTATATAGTATTAATATACGAGATGTGTAAATTAAGTAATGAGACTGATTTTCTAGTGTTCGATCTGGCAACACTGTAGACGCGGCGTATGCGTGGTAGGGCAAGTAAACATCTTATATACGTCCAGTGCAAATTTGAAAATGCTAGAGTTGTTGCACTGTCCGTAGTGACTTTTTTTGTGAGCAAGATTTTTTCAGTGCGTTTTAAAAATGAGTAACATCAATTACGAGCAACGTTGTGCTATCAGGTTTTGCTTCAGACTTGGGCACAGTGCAACGGAAACGTTTGAAAAACTGTGCCAGGCCTATGGAGACAAAGTTTTGTCGAGAGCACAGGTTTTTAGGTGGTTTAAGTCGTTTGCAGAAGGAAGGGAATCAATTGAAGACGAGCCTCGTAGCGGAAGGCCTTCATCTTCAAGAACCGACGAAAATGTTGGCAGAATCCGCGATCTCGTGCGTTCAGATCGTCGTTTGACAGTCCGAATGATCGGCGAAGAGTTGAATTTGACTCACACAACCGTTCATCAAATTTTGACTAATGAATTGGGGATGAGAAAAATTTGTGCAAAAATGGTTCCAAAATTAATTGTATTAATGAGTATTTGGCCAGTAATAACATTCCTGTGGCTCCTCAGCCTCCTTATTCACCCGACTTGAGTCCATGTGACTTTTTTTTGTTCCCCAAATTGAAAAATCACCTCAAGGGACGTCATTTTGGAATATTGGAGAATATTCAAACAGCCGTAACCGACCAACTGAAGTCTATTCCAGTATCCGAGTTCCAGCGAATGGAAGAATCGGCTTCCCAAGATAGTTACTTTGAAGGGGACAATGTTGAATTGTAATTTTATTTGAATGAAAAAATGATAAAAAATCAGTCTTATTACTTAATTTACACACCTCGTATATTGGAAGCATTGATAGAATTCCAAATTTGAAGAAACTCGGTTAGCCCGAATGTGTGACTTTATAGAATTGGTTTTTGTGTTGGGGGGGGGGGAATTTCTAGAATTCGACTATAAAAATAAACCTATTATTGTTATTTTGGAATTTTTTTTTCGAAAAAATGAATTTTTAGATAGTTCTGGAATTTGAGGCATTAAATATAAAATGTTACAGTTCGATTCAGTAAATGTTATAAGTTAGCGGTTCTTTCTGGACTACAATATAATATTCTACCTGCCTGGTAGGTACTTGTCTTCCTACCACCTCAAAGGCAAATGATAAAATTTGCCAACTTACTTATATTTGTATTAACAACAGCACTAGGAGACAGTCGAGTGAGTGTTACACACCTGATTTTTGGATCTTCCCAATGAGTGATTCTTTTCCAAAGAAACTCTTCTATTGATTCGTTCAGTTTATTTTTTTTTCTTTACGTTCTTCAAGTTACTCATAGAAATTATTTGATTTTATTTTATAAAAAATTACGTTCTCATTATCTCATTATCTTATTTATTGGAAACCACCTGTCAGCATTAGTGTTCCGCGTCGTTTAATTTTAAGAGTATTTCTGTTTATCATATGAGTGTTATAAACGTTTTCAAAGATATCAGTGTTACAATTTTTTTTTAATTAGCAATAATGACGGCAAAACCTTTTTACTGTTCTATTATTAAAACAGTTAGCAGACAGATATCCCGTTTTAAATCTAATTTAAAAACATACTAATAAAATACCGTTGATGACACTTATATATGTGTCGTGACACGACAGTCATTAAAAATAAAAGAATCCAGTAAAGAAAATTCTACACTCCGCCGTGTCAGATCTTGTTGTTGCTGAGTTAACAGAATATAATGTTAGATAGATGTCGACATACTCTCTCACTCTCTCATTCTCTCCTGTTTGTATCCTATCTCTTCGAGTCCCTTCTTCAACTGTCATGTGATCTCTATACTCTTGTCTATACTAATAGGAAACTACATATCTTTTTGGATGCCAATTATATTTGAAAGACGGTGTTCATGTACATGTGTCGCCCGCCTTCTGTTGCTCCGTATGTGTTTTTAATTGTAATGTTCAATTTTTTTCTTTTTTTAAATATTCTTAATATGATTTCTTTTGTCAATAATAGGTTAACCGGATATTGCTAATCCTCTAGTTCAGTAATTGAAATCCAGCATAACATTATCTCGATGATACTGTCAAAATGATGATATTGACTTAGAAATGAACAAAACAGATAGATTTAAATGTCGCGTACATTTAATTTGATCGTTTCAGATCTAATATAGATTGAATATCTATAATATAATTGTAGAGGGTGTAGTTTGTGTAGAGGGTGTAGATGTGAAGTTAAATCCAGTACGATGGCTCCCTTACCTACCAATGTTTGAATATGGGGGAATCGTTTGTAAAAAAATGGAGAAAAACTACCGATGGAAATAAAAATATAAACTAAACACTTCTAATATGATTATAATGTCTCTATTGAATTGTGAATTTGACAGTTGGAGACTTTTTTCCAGGCAAAGGTTCATGCGATTCCAGATGAATTCTAATTTGAAATCTAAGATGAATTCCAAGTTTGTATCTGCTTGGATAGTGAGGCTGCGTTGAAGCACTGAATTCTTGTATCTTCACTTTTAAATTCGTATCAGAATGTTCTAAAAGAGTGGAGGAGCTTGCTTTTCAAAGATATTATTCTAGTCTGGGTACACCAGATCATGTGAGCATCTCGGGGAATGAAAAGATGGATTATTTGGCCAAGTTAGGCGCCTCTTCTCCTTTCATTGGTCCTGAGTCTTTGCACACTTATCTTCACAGTATTCATCCTTATGGGTTTGCTCAGATTGATATCGGCATTCTAAGATTCTCATTGGGAGTTCAGGACAGGGCTACTTAGGAGATTAGGAGATGTTGCTGTGTCATTCATTGACCCCTCTTAGGCATCTGATCGGATCCTTTCTGGGCATGTAGTTTAAGGAGACAACTCTACGTGATAGAGGACTTATATCAGACCCTTTTTTTAGAGATCGCGAGACAGAGAAAGAAATAACCGTCCACCCATGATAGATTTCTTAGGTTGCGAGGAAATTAGGTTCAGAATTTTTGATCGGATTACGATGTCTATGGAAGTGCTTAGGCTATTTCTTTTTAAGGTTGTGGTTCAATTTCTTTTCAGACTGTTGAATCTTAGGTAGATTAGTTTCGAGTCTGAATTCGGGTTTTAGACTCGGGTTGTTGTTATTGTTCTCGAGATAACTATATGGGCCAAAAGAGGCTTTGGATAGTGCAGGGTTTGGTTAACCTGCCCTCTTTTGAATAATAATAATATCAATAATAATAACCGGACAGTGCTCACTGACAGAACATTCCATCACAACCGACCCGATATTCTGCTTATGACAAGGAGAGGAGGGCCGTAACGTTGGTGGACATTGAGTTCCGAATACAGAAACCTTATAAGTAATGGCGTAAAAAAAGCGGAAGTATGCAGAGCTTGGATCCGAAATAAGGAGACTGTGGGAAGTGGAGGCTGTCCGAGTAATGCCCATAGTCCTCTCTGTAACTGGGATAGTGCCCCACGAATTGCATGAAAGTATAACTATTGTGGAATTGGACCGAAATATTTATATGGTCCTCCAGGAAGCAGTTGTTTCAAACATGTGCCATATTGTCCGGAAATTCTTGATCGAACAATAAATAATAACGTGCTTGGATTCACCCCGTATATTATTACATCATATCCAGTATATTACTGAGGTTAAAAAAAAAGAAACATAATAATCTAAATCCATAATTGAAACAGTTTCACAACGGAACAACAAAACTACGTTCAGGCCCTATGATTGTGATATGAATGTAAGTTGTGTTCGTAATATGTCTTGGAAACCTGTTAGTTTGCAAAGATTCTTGAAAGTATTGATTTTCCCGGTGAAAGGCGCACATGGTGATAGAAGGTCACCGGAAAATAGTGTTTTTAGAAATAACTAGCAAACTATCAAACCTGTAAAGAATTTTTTGTGATAAAAATCTGATTGTTTTTGGGATTTTAAAAAAAAGTGGTTCTTTCAGTTTCAAAGCTAATTCTTTTTAATAGGACACAATGTCAATTATAATTATCTAGAAGAATTAAACATTTTCTTAGATCCTTATTCTACTGAATAAAATAATATTTCCTAGTCTTCTTTCGTGAGTGAGAGAATCCTGAAGCTTTTATAGAGTACTAGTACTGAAGATGGATTAGGATGTTCACGTTAATCCACGGAGCAATGAGAGGAGAGCTCTTAACTGTGCTTAACTTGTGAGAGGTATTATGGATTATGGCATCGCAGGCAGCATCTTTCCCCTAACGGCCCCTCTTCTAATACCCCGCTGGCGGCATTTTGTCTCGTCTCTTCTTTTGTGTGGTAAATATTAGTCATATCCTTGTTTTGTCTACACTTCCTCATCATCAATATAATTTTAAATTTTTAATGTACTCTATTCTCTCCTCTTTAGAGGAAAATGTTCAGAGAAAGGACTAAACAAGGCAAATTGGAGTATGCTGTCATACTTGAATGCTCGTTGCTTTAATGGACAGTCTTACGTCTTGAAATATCTCTTAGTTGAAAAGCGGGTTGTTGGTATCATTTTACACAAAATAGATTTTTATTTTATTTTAATAATTACTTGAATATGTTAGTTTTATTAATTCATATGAACTCATATATTCATCGTTGATTTTGTTTCGACCAGCCAGTATACTATTCATTTTATTTTATTTCTCTGATCTCGATCAATGGTTTACTGTAAATATAATTGATTATTTACACTATAGTGTGTACACACACAGACCATACAATAAAAATTTTTTTTTCAGACTCAGGAGACCTCAAATTTCAAAGTATTCTCAGAGATAGCTTAACTTCGAAAATTTCACACGATCATAATTTGACAGGAGTAAGAGAAAGTAAAAACTTTAACATGGTATGCATACTGAATAAGAATAAATATAAAAATAACATTATATTAATTGAAAAAATAATTAATATAATTAATATATATATATCTTATAACAGAATTATCGATATTAAAATAATATAAAAATATCCGACCTTAATAAGCAACAATTATTTCAATAATAAATATTCTGGAATCAATTTAGAAAATAACCAATTAAAAAAAAAAATACACTTAATAAAATAAAATAAAATGAATTTAATATAGACTGAAGTGGTTTTTTTTTTTTAAGTGTTTCACAGTTATTTTTACGAATTGGTTCCCCCCACTCACTCTATCTCTTCTTTCACAGCCTCTCTCTCTCTTCATTCATGCCTTGTGTGTGGTTTCTTTTAAAAACTCAAGTAGGAGAGATTTTGTCATAATAGTCCATATGACAGATTGGACTTTTGTTAGTCTTGGTCCTAATATAAGTTTAATATTTTTAGAAATTTATTTATTATTTAACTAGTGATCTGTGAAATTTTCGAAGTTGTGTTTTCACCGTAATTACTATATTTTGTGGTCTCTTGCGTACGAGATAAAAATGTTTTTAGCCAATGGTCTGTGTATATGTACGTTTTTGTACAAAATACCTGAAGAATAGAAAAAAATCGTAAGAAACTCAAACTTATATTTCGTTTAGGTACGACTTTCGTATCTGACACCAACGTTTTGGTCAAAATCCATTAACCGGAAGGCCGACTTTACTCTATTTTTTTTTTTTCTCTTTTCTTTTCTTTAAAACGCTCAAATGATTTGTTTTAAATTTCATATACTATCTACTTACATCACTTTCATTTGGAAAATTTTACTGAGACATTTTAAGTGGTTCAATGGGAACAGTAGCGCTAAAGCTTTCCTCTAAATTATCACTTTAATACATTGTATGATTCTATCGCCTGTATAATAATAATAATAATCATCTATATTTGAAAAATTGCTAGAATTCCAAATTTGAAAAAAATCGGAAAACCGGAAGTGCCACTTTTGAGAATAGGTATCTGAATATATTGGAATTTTTTTTCGAACACGACTATAATTTCCATTAAACGTTGAATGCTAACTACTCAGATATAAACCTATTTATTCATCTTTATGTGTAACATTTTCCCTCCAAAAAATTTATTTCAGATAATTGTGCGGTATTTGTGGCGTTAAATTTCACTTGTTATTTGCCGTTGGATCAGTGTTATTGGTACGCTTTACTGGGCCACAATATAATCACTTCCTTTATTTGCCGAGATTAGTAGGTAGGTAGGTACTTATCCCTCCTACCACCTCTGTATTTATGTTAGTACAATAGTTTAAATTGGAAATGTAAAGAAAATTTATCATTTTAAATATACGATTGAGTATAAACGCAGTAAGAGGGAGTTGTGAGAGTATTTCACACCAGATATTATTTTTTTTTGCTGTTGATCATTTTACTTTCTCTTACTTCTAGTAAGCGGAAGTATTGTAATCATGTCAAATTTTCGATATCGAGTTTTCACCGGAAATATCCGTTTCGACAAGGCCCTCGAGCTCAAAAAAGTGGTTTTTGGTCTCTGTGTGTGTGTGTATGTATGTATGTCATCTGCCAAAATTCCTCAACCGGAAGTCCACTTTACTTGTTGTTTTTTTTTTTTTTTTTTTTTTTACGTTTAAGCGTTTTTCTCAAAAATAGCTCCGACGATTTTCTTCAAACTTGGTATATCAACTACACATACAAAGAGCTACAACTTTTGTTTGAAAGGTTTTGCTCTGGGAAAATTCATTTAAGGGCAGTTATCGAGGAGAGGTGAGGTTAGGTTTTCATCTAAAGTGCTATTTCAGTTGATTTTACAATTCTATCATCCAAACAGAATTAATTAGAACTAAATAGATGGCTAAAATTCCGAGTTTCAAGAAAATTAGTAAACCGGAAGTGCGTTTTTACCGGATAGTTTTTTTCAGTTTTCGACGAATTTCCTTAAATTTTGTACACAAACTATAAAATTTGTCAATTATAATTTTGAGAACTGGAGTAAGAGAAAGTTGTGTGAGTGTTTCACACCAGATTTTTTTATATCGCAACAAAAAATTTTATTAAAAACAATTTTGTTTTAATTGTCTTGAAGGTTTACATTCAAATCTGTTTTTTTTTTAAATAAACAATGATTATGTTCCAATTTTTTTATAATATTTGTTTTCTTATTTAATTGAAAAGTTTATGGTTGACCCAATATTTTTAATAAGTTCCTTCCTCTATATATATAAAAAAAAATTAGGTTCCTTTCACAAATTGCTTGACCGTTTTAATCAGGCCGATCAACAGTCTGGAGCTACAATAAAAAACTTATACTTCAACGGATGGTTCTTCCCAGAATAATATAATACGCGTAAAAGAAATTAACAGTCTTTTTTGAATATAAAAGCTCAACATAAACTTTTACATTTCCCTCGAAGATACATATGAGTAAACTTGAGACAAATTATGAAGTTTAAGCATATGGAATGTAGTGTATTGACTCATTTCTTTTTTGTACGACTAAAATCTGTACACCGTTGCATTCGTATTATGTCTATATATTTATTTAATTTAAAGCGCGTCAACATCTATGGTCATTTGCGTATTCTCAGTGCACTGCCTGCTTCCGGACAGTGAGTTGTAGAGAGGCTCCTAAGAAGAGAAAATCTAAGGGCAGCAAGGCTGGATTCGAACCCGAGGTCTCCGCGCTGCCACTGAACTAATCCCTTTACTGCTCTTGTATGATAGAAACTTCAATTAAAGTTATCCAGTGACAGGTCAACCAAGAAATATTCACAAAAAATTATTTATAATTGTGGATTCATTTTATTAATCACCCATCTCAGCTTTGGGTTTTCTCAGAATATTTTATATTTATATTTTCAAGTACCTCTACTTTATTTCTTTTTATTGAATAACATCGGCAAGAAAGGATAATACTTTAATTGCTTTAAGTAGTTTCATTTCAATTTATGAATTGAATAAATTTCTCGTAGAAGATTTTATTTCGCTTGAGATTTATTTCAAGTTCTACAGATTTTTTTTTTTTTCTTTCTTTTTCATTTTCTTTCATTTGACGCATTCATACTGTTTTCTAATATTTTCTTCAAGTATGGCAAAATAAAAAGGAAATTCTTGTCTTGCTAGTAATATGGATGTCAAATGCATGTTTACCAAATAAGACTGGTTACCTGAAGCATACTCCTAGGGCGGCTGTATTGCAATAACTTGGGGGTAAAAAGGGAGTTAGAGTAAAGAATTCAACGTATATATACATATATATCTTTCTTCCCCACTACTTTTGCTAGGCCTAAGAGATGGTGCAAGTAAGAGAGAGAAGGAGAATGCGGCGAGGGTAAAAAAAAGCTGGAACTAGTGGTTTGCAGCGCTACCAAGTCAGCCCATAATGTACTAAGGGGGGGAGAGAGATCCCCTTCTCCTCTTGAGAGCAAGTTTTCTTGAATGCAAGCCTATATCCAGGTGCCCACTTCAGAAATCTCCCAAGGTTTATTTCCAACCAACCTAGGTGGCTTTTTTTTTTTTTCATTTTTTTTCTTTTTCATCAGAATTCTCTTCTTATTCAACATTTCTTCTTCGTCGACTCCGTCTCCTCTTCAGTGCTTCTTGCTCTGCTTGAAAAGAAGAAAATAGGGAGAAGCTTTTTCGTTTTTCTATTCAACATTCCTTCTCAAACCAATTTCTAACTGTGACAACGATGGTATTGCTATCTCATATCAATAACACCGCTTCTACTTTATGTGTACCAATAAAGTATTTGCGTTCATACCTTCAGTTTACTTTATACTTACAATAGTATCGTCATATTTGTTCAGTAACATATCATATCCATGTCCCAGGTTTAGTTTACCATGTCAAATTTTCCAGTTTCCTGTTTTGTATTTCCGATTAATATGACAACTTAAGATTTCTCGTGGTTTTCTAAGTGTTCCATAGATTTTTAACGGTGGCAAATTCTTTGAAGAGATTTAGAATGACCATAATAGAAATCCGAGCTCCACTACAAGAATTTCTTTCATTTTCTCCTCAATTACCTCATTACCTTTGTAACATTTCCGAGCCAGATAACTCTGGGCAAGCTGGGTTTTCCGGATGCACACCAGAATGAATGGATACCAGTCCGAGACTTCTCTCGTCGTTGCTCCCACAGGGTCTTTTGGTGGTTACAAATAAGCTAGAATATCCGCCTTTGCGTCTGCATTGTATCCTTGTTTGTGCCTCCATTTCACATTTCATAAATCGTTATCGAAGCGAAAGAATCAAACTTCTTTATCATATAAATCTAGCGATGTTTAAAGACTTACATAAGTGAAGGTACCTTCTATCTTGCCAGCTGCTTAATTGACTCTACTTGTAATGTGTCTGTTTTTAAGTGCTGTTGATTGTTAGACTGGGATGCCCCCTCAGGACGCAAAAATCGCTGAACCGCTGAGTGGTTAGATCACTTCTTTTAACGATTACATCCTGGTATATATTTGTATTGTTTATTGATATTTTATCAATATTTTAAATTAAACACCTATGTATGCACAAACATTGTAGATAAGATTTGTTAAAGAAGCAGTTTCTATAGAGACAAGTCAATGTGCTATTTAGAAATTTTTTATAATTCTTATTAAAGTTAATTTTTTCCAATCGTTGGCTGAAGGATAAATTTATATAATAAGCAGACGTTAGAAATAATGTTGCGTGGAAACAAGTCAGATATAAATTGTGAGATCCTTATGTGGGCAGCAGTTGCATGAATGTAATACTCCGTCACAGTTGTCACGTCTACGTAATTCCATGCTTAACCCCTCCCCCCCCAACGAGTTTCTCTTGTTAGGGATTATTGTCTTTCCCAGGATTCATTGAAATATTAAAATAGAATATATCTCAATATCTCTCATTTTTACTGTCATTGCCTTTGTTATATTTGGTTTTGACGTTTGAGTTATTATTCCAATTATCAATAAATATTACTTTTTGTTTGTTATTTGTAAATACAAAACCTAAAAGCTAAAGACAAAAGGGCCTGGACTGGTGTGTTTGGAACTTTTCCAGAATTCTTTCTATTTCTCTTCTCTATTTTTTGTCTTTATATTGTTTACACAAGTAATTTGTTATAAATAATGACTTAGTGTTCACTACAATGTCCCGTTTAAAGAGCTCTCATCCATTTCTGCTATTATATACACAAACATACACACATATATGTATATCTGTGTGTTGCTCAAGTCCAGATCGTTTGGCTACCAGTTCCGCAGCCTTTATTTTTGTGTGCGTTATATATTTTAAGTCATAGCGAGGCCAGTGACAATTGAATTCTAAGGAATTTGTTGAATAATTTTTTTCCTTTGTCGATGTTTGTTTAAATTTTGGGCATATATAAAGTGCATCAAATGCAATAAATAATTTATTAATATTTCAGAAATTATCTTCCTGGTCTCTATACTGATGTAACAGGAAGTATTGTTCTTGGGAATGTATGTGTAAAGAAAGAGAGGGTGAGAGGGGGCCCACCAGGCATCAGAATTTAAAAAACATCTGGGGCAACAGTCCTGATATTGTTACATTTCAGATCATTTTGCTCATTATTTATTTATTTTTTTTTTACTAAGTATTGTGATCGGGCCCAATTTTCGAAATTGAGTTTTCACCGGAAATACACCACGTATTTTCCCAGGAAAATTGTTTTTTTGGGGGGGGCGTGTAGCTTTCCTTTAAAGTCAGTATAATGTATGTAATAATAATAATATAATAATAATAAATAATAAATAATAATACTAATAATAATAATAATATAATAAATTAATAATAATAATAATAATAATAATAATAATAAAATAATAATAATAATAATAATAATAATAATATAATAATATACTATAATAATAATAATAATAATAATAATAATAATAATAATATAATATATATAATAATAATAATAATAATAATAATAATAATAATAATACTAAATAATAATAATAATAATAATAATAATAATAATAATAATAATAATAATATAATAATAATAATAATAATAAAATAATAATACTAATAATAATAATAATAATAATAATAATAATAATAATAATAATAATAATAATAATAATAAATAATAATAATATAATAATAATAATAATAATAATAATAATATATAATAATATAATAATAATAATAATAATAATAATAAAATAATAATAATAATAATATATATAATAATAATAATAATAATAATAATAAAAAATAATAATAATAATATAATAATAATAATAATAATAATAATAATAATAATATAATAATAATAGAATAATAATAATAATAATAATAATAATAATAATAATAAATAATGATAATGAATAATGAAAAAGATAATGATTTGTTAAAATTGTCCATTCAGCGATCAGGACTTCTGTACGGCCTTTGGGACCGCACTCCTTTTTATGTAGATTTAGCCCCTGAATTTCTTCAGATGGAACGAATAAAGATTTATTGGGATACCTAAATGATCACAGACAGATTCTTGTGCTAGATCTGGGAAAGAAGACCGGTAGATTAATTGATGTAGCGATCCCCTTGGACGAAAATTTGCAAAAAATGTGCGGGGAGAAAATCAGAACGTACCAAGAGCTTAGGCATTCAGTTAAAACAGATGTATAGGCTGGAGAGAGTGTAGAGGTCTACCCAATCGTCATCTCGGTGAATGACTTAGTGCCTAAAGCCATTGTAGATTGACGTAAAGGCTCTGGAACTTCCTGTTGACATTCTGCTAGAGGCACAGAAGCTGGTCCTCCTTGACAATACAAGGTTAATCCGTAGATTCTAGCATCAAACTAGAATTTATTTATTTATGACATATTCATTTCATCAGAGACATTTTCCGTGATAGCCTTGCTTCATTTTGTGGTTATCTAGAAAATGTCTCTGATGCTTTCCAGCTCTGCGGAACCAACCACCACAACAAATATTCATTTCATTTGATATATATACACATAAGTGAATGGAAGATTGCAGCATGCTGCCCCATCCATTATTAATAATAATAATTAATATACTTTATTGATATAAAAAGAGGACATTTACAATTTGTCATATACACAAAAGAAAGAAAAAAAACAAGTATATACAGCATGGATAAGTTATCTTTCTACCAGTATATTGAATGTATTGTTATACATATATAGTACATTTTAGAATTATACTTAGAATTCCAAATTTTGACGGAACCGGCTAACCGGAAATGCAATTTTACAGATTAGGGTTTTGAGTTTTTCTGGAATATTTCGAAAGCGACTATAATGATTTCCATTAAACCAGGGAATGCTAATTGCACATATACAAACGTATCACTTTTATTTGGAAAAATTTTCCGAAAAAATGGTATTTAAGAGGATTTGCGGATTTTTTTTCGGATTTTAAGGTTGGTTCAATGATGTAGGAGTTTCTTGTGGACTACATTCTAATCATCGTTCTTCTACTTGCGTGTAGGTACTTATCCCCCCACTACTTCTGAATTCAATGTTTGGACAAATGAGTAAAATTTCAAGTGCAAAGAAAAATTTATCATTTCCTACATAATTGTGTAAATAGTAAGAGAAAGTTGTGTGAGTGTTTCACACCAGATTATATTTTTTTGGCATTCGTTTTTTCCATGATAGCCTGCTTCATTTTATGGTAGAAATTTCATTCCGATTTTCAGGATGTCTTGATAAATAAATAGTGTGTTATCCGAAAAATTTGAATACTATTCTCATATTTATAATTAATATTTAGGAGTTCTCCAGATTCTAGCATTAAGAATATTTCTTTTTTATTTTATTTTTTTTTCTCTTTTTAATTCTCTCTTTTATTATATTTAATTAATTCTATATAGAATTGTTACCGCATTCTTTAAACCAGTTTAAAAAAAAAAAATAATTTCAAAGAATTTAGTTTTGTTGTTATTTTGTTTACATAATGCATTTAATAAAAGACATAGAGATAATTATTATTATTATTGTACCGCCTTATAATAAGGAATTCAGAATTTCCATATATTATAAGTTGATGGAAAGTTGTAAGTTGAAATATTTTTATTGAACAAGCAAGCAAAAAAAAAAGCAAAAATTGCAGGATTCGAAAGACATTCTTCTCTTATGTATCACCATGTCCATGCATTGACCATAAATACAAAATTTACTGAATGTTAAGGTAGTTTAAGGTTGTTTTAAATGTAAAGTAAAAACTGAGTGTTTTTAAGTTTGTTTTAAATTTGAATTTATGTGGAAAGGCTTTTTTTTGCGTTTATGGGCAAGATTTGTTGTTTGATAGGGAACGCGAATTCCTAAAGTAGTTGCACATATTTTCTCCTCTGCAAGCCATTAGTATACGATCTGGGTGTTGCAGGGTCGAAAATTGCTGAAGAAGTGATAATGGCAATTTAGAGAAAAATTGAATTATTCAAAAGGAAATGTTGGATTTGTTGTGGTGATTGGTTCAAGTCATTAGTATACGATCTGGGTGTTGCAGGGTCAGAAAATTGCTGAAGAAGTGATAATGGCTATTTAGAGAAAAAACTAGATAACTCAAAAGGAAATGTTGGATTTGTTGTGGTGGTTGCTTCCGCAGAGCTGGAAAGCATCAGAGACATTTTCCGAGGTAGCCTGCTTCATTTTATGGTCATCGACCGGTTTTTCGGGCGTTCGCCCATCTTCAGGATGCGTTTTGTCAGACAGTGTGATAACACAGACTTGTACAGAGCAAATTCAGTTTATACACTCCGACCGAAACCGGTCGATGACCACAAAATGAAGCAGGCTACCACGGAAAATGTCTCTCAAATGTTGGATATTCGCGCAATTAGTAAGCTGGAAATCTTTCAGTATATGATTTGTGAAATGGAAAATATTTCGTTCTAAATTAAATTTTAATGATAATAATGATTCTCGAACGTTCGATTATAATTGCAAGAGATTACGAGAAGCGGTCTCATGAAAAATAAACACTTTAAAAAAGTATTTATTAAAAATACACTTTTTTTTAATTATCCGACATTTCGACAAATTTATTGTTTTCTTTAGGGATCTGTATACCAATAAAAAAAGAAATAATAAAGAATACTATTGAGAAAAAATTGAAATAACGTAATTAAATTTTAATCTAATTTTGTTTTATATATTTCAAAACATTAATATCAAAGTTGAAAATGGATTTTGAGGTTCGGTCATACAAAAGAACTCTTTTTTAAATTTCTACCGACGTTTCGGCAAATTTATTTTGCCGTCTTCAGGGTCCGTACAAAGGTTTAAAATACAAATCCATAAAAAATAGAACCAACAGAAAATATGAACTTAAACTAAATATTTCCAGAATAACAATTTTTTTAAACTAAACTATATAAATAAACTAAGTACAGAGTATGATATATATAGAGTACAATTAAATTTATTTTAAATTATTGTAGACCAGATCAATATTAAACTAAATCGCAACTATTAAATAACCTAATCACAACTAATAAAAAAATATATGTGTGGCATATATGAGTACAGTATGAAGATAACTTAGGAAATGTACTTACAAAAATTTTTTAGTTAGAATTCCAGTAGTAATTAATCTAGTATAACCTGTGACATATCTTCACCAAGTGTTACGGACATTGGATGTGTCAAGGTTTATAAAGGGCTAGGAGAGCGGATGGGAAAACCGTGTCTTAGTCTGTATGTTGTTTTGGAAATTCCAGGAGATTGTTATAAGTGAGGGATAGGTTTTTGGTGTCTGTTCTAAAATTAATAGATAATTTATCTTTTTTAATATGAATCATTTCCAATATATTTCTTTTTTTATTATTATTGTTGATGGAGAGAATTTTAGTGTTTTCTATGTCAAATTCATGTTTGTATTGTATGCAGTGTTTCGTTAGTGCTGTAGTCATGTCAGTCGGTTTTTTAGTTTTACAGTCGTATTTATGTTGGTACAGTCTATTTTTTAAATATTGAGATGTTTGTCCTATGTATGCTGGGCATTGTAAACAATTTATTTTATAAATTATATCTGATAATAAAGTTGTGGGTGTGGGGTCTTTTAGTTTAGAAAAGAGTTTTTTTAGAGGATTGGAGTTTTTGTGAGCAATGGAAAGGTTATATTTCTTGAAAATTTTAGCTATTTTTTCTGATAGACCTTCTATATATGGGGTAGATATATAGGATATTGGAAGTTGCTGTGATGGCGTAGAGGGAGTCAGGTTGAACACATTATCTGTGGATCGTTGATATAATATTTTTTGTATAAAATGGGAGGGGATAGCCATTATTTTTAAAAATCTTAGATAATTTTAACTTGTTCTCATCATGGAAACGAGGATGGCTAAGATGAAGTACACGTTTGGTAAAGGATTTAACAAAATTGATTTTCTGGTTATATGGATGATTGGTCGGTAGAAATTTAAAAAAGAGTTCTTTTGTATGACCGAACCTCAAAATCCATTTTCAACATTGAATACAGCGGTCGTAACGAACACCAGAAACATTAACATCAAAATTTAAAATGTTTAATGAATTAATGTGTAGTATGTCAGAAGAAAACTATATTTTTAACTGCTTAAGTTACAAAATATAGTTGGTACTTGTTTTTACAATTATGTTTTTACAACTAATGAATTTATAGTTAGAATATAAAATTACAACTAGTAGTTGTAAAATCTGGTGTGAAACACTCACTCAATTTTTGACTTACTGCAGTATACAAAATTGGTATTAACAAATTTTATAGTTAATATACCAAATTTAATGAAATTCGTCGGTGTTTTTATGGAGAAAATCGCAAAAACTGAAAAACTGTTCAGTAAAAACGCACTTCCGGCCATCTGATTTTCTTTAAACTTGGAATTTCAACAATATTTAATTCTAATTAATATTATTTATATGACAGACTTGTATAGTAAACTGAAATAGCGCTTTAGAGGAAAACCCTTCCCCCAAGAGTGCCCTTAAATGAATTTATATAAAAGTTGGTAGAGCTTTGTATGGGTAGTTGATATAACAAGTTTGAAGAAAATCGTCGGATTCTTTTTTTGAGAAAATTTCAAAAAAGTAAAAAGAAAAAACCACTTCAGTAAAGTGGTACTTTCGGTGGAGGAATTTTGACAGATGACCTACTGTCGGATCCCATGGTGATATCTAAATGGAATATCAAGTTTGAACTTTCTACGATTTTTCGTTTTTGAGCTATGCTGTTCACAAACATACATACATACATACACAAACCATTTTCTAAAAACCACTTTTTTGGACTCAAGAGACTTCAAAATGTGTATTTCCGGTGAAAGCTCGATATTGAAAATTTTACACGATTACAATACTTCCTCTTATTATAGGAGTAAGAGATAGTAATAAAAAGGAAGATTCAATTAGTTATAATTGTCAGTTTTATAAGAAATTAGGACAGTTAAGTAGTAGGTGTAGTAGTTTTGGAACTACTTTTTCTTCAACTATTATTTGCGTTTCAATTACAACTTCTTCAGTTGAAAAATTAATAAAACTACAAAAATAACTAAAATTACATTTTTATTTGTTAATTACTAACAACTAATGAAACACTAATTTATAATTTATCGTTGCAATTGACATTTGATTACATGTGACCTGATGTATACTCACATAATATGTTAGATCAAATTATTTAATGGAATAGAAAGGGAAAATATGTATTGTTAATGTAATTGAATAAAAGAAGAAGATATTTGAGTTACACAACCTATAGCTTGATATCGCAGATTATTAAGAAAGTGTTTACGTAGTAAATATGTAAGTTTAGTTTTGTGCATACTGTTTACATAATAACAATCGAACCGAAATTATATTCAATAAAATGTTATTTTCAAAACATTCCCATTCAGCCAATTCCAGGGAAACATCTCTACAATTACAGTTTCCTAATTTGCATTTCCCATTTCGTTCAGTTTGGCAATGTATATATATGTATACAACGGCTATATCATGCCACGAAACACTTAATGCACTCACTTCTCCCTCTCTCTCTCACTATTATCAAGAGTAAAACCTCTCACACCCACATTTCTATCCTCCTTCAGGCCACCGTGCACTAACTGAAACCACCAGGTGGTGGTAGCGTTGGTATATATCCTCTTACTGCTTGCTGCATCCGAACTACTCATCTTACATTGTGCTTACAGTCTGCTATTGCTATTGTTTGCTGCTGTTATTACTCAGTCCTGGTAACTGATTATTTGTGGTAACTTTACTGGATGAGGTACCATGCTTGTTGGTGCTGGTACGGCGATCTCATTAAAGCTAGTTTGCATAATCTACTAAACAACACCATGCCACCACCTTCACCACCACTGTTCTCCACTAACTAAAATCCAATTAGCTTTCAAGTTATTTTTATTTTCTTGTTTAGGATTTTTATTACACACTGGGTTAATTAGGTTTTTTGTTTTCTTTTATCTCTTCCTTCTGAGAGAAAATATTGTAATCGTGTCAAATTGTTGATATCGCGTTTCACAGGAAATACATGTTTTCAAGTCCCCTGAGTCCGAAAAAGTGGTTTTTAGAAATTGATTTGTGTGTGTATGTATGTATGTATGCATGTATTGTTTGGTCAGCGTAACTCAAAAACAAAAAAAACGCAGTAAGTTTTCTAACTTGATATATAGTTTAAGTACTGTCATGGGACCGGACAATTATGTTTTGATTTAAATCGGCCTAAAACTGGAAGGATACTTTAGTGAATAAATTTTTTCATTTTTTTACGATTTTCTTTTGAAAACAGCTCCAACATTTTTCTTTACACTTAAATGGACTACTCATATAAAGAGATAAAACTTTTATTTAAATCATTTTTCCGGGAAAATTCATGTTGAAGGGGTTTTGGAGAAGAAATTCTATTTTTTCTAAGAATAAGGAAAAAAAGTAGTTTGAAGTAAGAATAGGAGGATAGCTCAAATCATATTGTTAATCATTGCTAATATAGACTCTGAGATCAAATTTGTTAATCCACAATAAACCACAAAACAAGTTGTTAAGCATATCACAAAAGTATGTAGATTCTTCTTTTTAAAATTGCCTTCAACATATCCTGTATATTATGTTCTAGCAAGAGTATCAGCTACAAAAGTCCCGTTTTGTCTTATTCTGTAGTCGGACGGCCACTATTCCTATTATCCAATTTGACACTACTGTTGTTGTTGTTGTTGTTGTTGAGATGCAATCCGTTGTTGACAATGATATCGTCACCACGTTCTTGTCCCTCTCCCACCCTCACCCTTTCTCTTTTTTAATAAAAGATACAATTCTGTTATTTTTCTTTTGCTCCGTTAGACTTGCCACAAATAAATAACAGTCGATACGTCCTACAAAGAAAATCATTAACTGTCTTAGACAGCGTGATAAAGTTTATTTGACCTATCGATTTATCAACCACAGCCATTAATTTAGATATATTTTATAATAATTGAACATTCAGTTTATTCCAGCCCTTTTTAGAATATTCTCTTTGATAATTATTTATCAAATTCTTATTGCTCATAATTTGGCTCTTATATTGATTAAAATAATTGCTCAGTGGGCAATTAAATAACCATGGTTTCCGACGTTGAACAATTGAATGCTCCAACTTTTGTAAAGACCTAATTTCCAAATTGGCTGGTTGCCAAAAAAAAAAAAAAAATGAGTTATCCTTTACGATTTTTCTTTGCTTCGTTAATCTTTTACGACATATAACTGATTTTATTTCATATTTTCATTTTTACTTTTCTCTTCTGCTCTAGGAGGGGAAATATTACGTTTAGATGTTTCAGATTTTCAACTAGGAAACTTATTTTGAAACTTTCTGAGTATGGATAAAATGTTATAGAGAATTGTAAAACCAAAGCCATTGCTACAAGTTTCTTTTGATTATCAGCAATGATTTCGAACTCAAGTTTTTGTGAGTAATGAGTTTACCGATAGCTTTGCTTTACACAACCTTCTAGGAACGTTCAGTGTAGTAGTAGCAGCAGGTATATTGATGATTTAACTGATGAAAACAAGAACACTTATGATACTCAGTTTATATTTTAACGATTTACTGGATAAGAGAAGAAGAGTATGTAAAGAGTGGAGTTGGAGAGCGTGGTGTTGGCTGTTGTGAGTCGTCTGAACAGTGATGTGATTAGTTAGAACTCTTGCTAGTTCTAATGAAGGTGAACTAGTCTGGCTGGCTAGTTTGGTGAACTTTCAAGAGTGATGATGGTACCTTTCTCTTATCGCTAGGGACAATTTCTAGATAGAAGATTCACTTTTGGAGTTGAATTTCGTTCACTAATACATTATAGTGAACTAAATACGCGTTCTCACGAGTCAAGTTTATTTGACCGATTTTAGTTGATCAACAGAAGTTGAATGAAAAACCTAGTGAGAAACCTTTTCTTTCAATAAAGTTGATCAACTTTTTAGTGGATCAACAAAAATTTGACCGAGTCAAACTTTATCGTTCAAGTATGACGCATGTTTCAAGTATTGACAAGTGTGAACCTCCGGATCGCCCAATTGGCTTCTCAGTTTGCTTTGAACTCATAGAGTGCTCCGTGTCGTTATTGAAACGGCTTGTTCGATTTCAGTTGAAACGTATGAACCAAAACTGATTCAACTCGCATTCAACTTTTGCTGATCAACTAAAATCGGACAACTAAACTTGACTCGTGAGAACGCGCCTTAAAACAGGGGAGATAATGTGTAGTTGAAATGCGCTTGGTGCCACAATGCGGCCTGCTAATGTCTAGCTGTTCTGTGACGAATTTGATAACGATTGGTCCGATTTCTCAGTTTTTGCAGTTACTAGATACTTAAAATTTTTCATTTTTATTTCACGAAAATAGATTTGAGGGGTTCTGTTGGAACTGTCAATGAGGCTTCCATACTAAAGTGCCATATCACTGTATTATACGATTCAACCACTTAATCGAGAGGGGCAACTAAACATCCGAAAGGCCCATGAAACTCTCGATGTATTTTTAAGGTGCTTTTACTGTACCCAAACAGCTGAGATCTTATAGCCTTAATGGCCATAATAAAAGGAAAACATGAGCTGGATGCAGAAAGATAGACCAATTGATTTTACGCTCTATGTCATACGCATGCCGCCTACAAATAGATATAATTTATTAGCTCCCTACATCGGCTCACTGTTGTCCGTCAGTATTTTCCGCATATGATGTTTCCTTTTAGGCATGGAATGGCTAGTTTCGTATTCTATTTAATATTGTCAAGTTGCTTCAGATTTTTTTGTTCATCGTGGTTTTTGAAATGTATATTATTAGCTCATTTCCTCGCAACGCGAATTTATTGTTCAAATTATCGTAGTCTTTTAGATTTCTGACTCGGCAATAAAATTAAATGAAAAAATCAGCTATGAGTATTCACCAGACATTCTCTTACTTTTGTTACAGTTATATATTTAATGACAAATATTCTTTAAACTTGAAATTTTGCTCATTTGTTGAAAGATAAATTTAGAATGTACGTACCGACTTACCCAGCAAGTAGGGAAGTGAAGAGCGCGCTAATAATATAGAACCAACCCCACTTATCTGAATTTTTACGAAAAAATTACAAAAAAAAAACTCATTCTGTAAAGACGTACTTCCGGTTAAGCGATTTTCTTCAATTTTGGAATTCTATGAACAGTATTATGTATGAGGTAAGATCACACATTGTACTGACGTGATATTTTAGAGGAAAGCATAACGATAGTACTCCCTCAGAACGTACCAAAAAAACAATTTCCCGGATAAATGTAAGTGACAAGTGTGTGTGTAGATAGTATAGGAAGTTTAGAGAAAATCGTTTGAACCTTTTTCGAGAAAATTTCGAAAAACTGGCAAAAAAAAACACTCAGTACAGTCGCATTTTTTGTTGATGGATTTTGCCTGAAACGTTCGTCTCAGATGCGATGGTAGTTGCTAAACGGAATATCAAGTTTGAATTTCTGATAATTTTTTATTTTTGAGATATTCTGTTAAAATACACTCACGTATATATTGAGATATACATACGTAAAGAGAGATCGATGTGATTCGTTGGATAGAAATATTATTTATAAAGTGTAGAATCAAAACATTCGCGCATATCCGCATAAAATTATCAGAGTACCACAGTATTTACTATTACAGTCATGCGAGTTGTTGAGCTCTGTATAGATGCTGGATGTGATATATATAAAATATGATATAAGATACTAAATGTTCAATAATAGTGGTGTGTTATATGATAACCCATTCACACCTCTGAAATAAAAACAAAAAAATATTCGTACAAAGAAAAACATTGATATGACCACCACATTCTCTGGAAACGTTTCCTTTTCTTCTTGTTCTTTTCGTTCTTTTATTTTACCCCTTCTCACTCTCCTCAACACCTACCCCCCACTCACTATCTCACTGCCTCTTGTTCACAGCCTCCTTTTCTTATTTTTTTCTTCTGTTATTTTGCTGATATTGCCCAGAATGGAATGTGAATTACCTATGTTACAGGTATCGTGGGAAAGGCCACGTGTTCTATACTAGATATCATGTATATAGTATTTTCTGTATTTTACATGGCAGTTAACGTAAATACTCTCTACTTTTCTACTTCATCCTTTCTACTCACTGCCTCGTATGTTATTCTTTTTTTTTATGTTTTTCTTTTGTTCATACCTATTAAATTATACTGTGTATTGACTAGCACTAGATTTTTCACTATTTTCTGATGTTATTTTACATATATTGAAATCGATTGTTATATTTGTATTTGTGATGAATGCATCACTTATTAGGGCACTTTATTAAGGCTGTTTTTCAAGCAGTATTCAGAGCAAATTAATTCGATATTTATATTAATCATTTTGTTATTTTGAGATTGAGATCTTAAATTAAAACAAGTCTTAATAGATTTTTTGTGTGGCTATTTTGATTTTGATGCGAGCGGCCATAAGGTTGTTTTTCCCGGCAGAACTGAGCAGAGAATAGTGGGAGTTTATTGAGAAGATAAAATTCTGTTTAAAATAATGGGGTGTCAATGACTTGGTGACGCAGGAACAAGTGACTATAAAAAAAGCCAGATCCACTGCAATTTACAAGTTTTGTTGAGGAAATCTGTAGTATTGTGTTTGTAATAAGTCTAACAAAGGAATATGCTGATGAAGGTGATTGTGTGAGTGGAGATCTAGAGTTTGCCTCAGGGGAAACACGCTAAAAACCCAATAATAATTCATCAGAGATATTTTCCATGATAGCCTGCTTCATTTTGTGGTCATCCGACCGGTTTTGGGCGTTCATCAGAATGGCTTGATAAAACAGTGCGATAACACAGATTTGCACAGAGCAAAATTAGCTTATAAACAGATTTTGCTTTTCTGTACAAGTTTATGTTACCGCTCCGTTTTATCAAGACATCCTGGTCGCTGCATATCCTGCGGTCGATGACCACAAAGTGAAGCAGGCTATCACGGAAAGTATAACCACAACAACCCAATAATAATGCTCATATCATTTTTCGCGGGGCTTTGCGCAGATATGTGAAATAAAATGAAAATCCTCAGTTTTCCAGTTGTTACCTCGATCATGATTTTTTTTTATAGAAGTACATTTCGCTCATATTGCAATAGGCTTCTTTGCTGTAAGCGTCAAGAAAGTTTGCAAGTTGAGTTATTAAATATGGCAACCTTGAAGAAGCCTCTCCGCATGACGGGGGAAAATTATATGAACATCTTGATACTCAGGATTACAAAAAATTGCCGCAGATTCTGAAGGTAAGTGTTCGTGTAGTTGGACAGTGATAACAGAAGGAACGGTAACGCTCCTCAACATGCCAGTTGCAATATGAGCAAACTCGGTCTAATGTAGACTTGCTCTAGTGCCTTCTTAAAACATAAGTAAATGAAGAAATAAAAAAATTATAGTATTAGGCGATTAAAACTTGAAATCTTGAATCTTGAATTTAAAAACTTGAAAAACAATCAATTATATTTATGAATAAAATACGATCATTCACGAATTAAATAGTAATAGTTTTGAATTGGTATAATTGTGTATTGCGATGTTACAGAGTTGAAGATATATCACTATATTTTTAGAGACTCACTATATTTTCCAAGACAAGCTGCTTTAAGTTGTGGTCAACGATCACTTTTGGACATCTTCAAAAGACCCATCTTCAGTGTCATATTATACGAGTATACAATCAGCACATTTACGAGTATCAACCCATCCTAAGGATGTACGAATGCACGAAACCCGTCAAGTTAGCTAACACGGAAAAAAAAGTCACTGAGTTTCTCTAGTCTGGAGCTAAGCTAATCGGCTGGTTAGGATTCAACTTCTGGATAGAAATTATAGATAATAGAGACTGGGTGTGGTTTACGGAGGGTCCAAATTCTGCGTTATCCCCAGATCTTCTTGGCCCATAAAGCTATTTCAAAGCAAAACACACCAATACGTCGAAACTTGGCTAGAACCCAGTAGGTACCAAATTCGCACTCACTCCAATAAATGAGAGTAAAACTTCATGGAAAATAGTATTCTAACTTTAGAGACTATTTACTTCAACCAGAAATATCGAATTCAGAATCTGCCACTGAATTCGATGCTTATTTAAGATGACCCCTGAAAAAAGCCTTCACCAGAACAGACTTAAAATCGCTACACACAACTAAGTTTAATAAAATTCCTATATTAATTAGGCATTAATTAATTAGGGAAGGGAATAGCTAACTGGCTAGCGATCCCGGGTTCGAGTCCGACTGTACTCTCCTTAGATTTTTTCTTCCTAGGAACCACCTCTACAGCTCACTGTCCGGTGATGGACATTCTTCCCGTAACCCCTTTTCCTCCTGGTACTTCGGGGGATCTTTCTAGACCGTACCTACCGTTTCGGGTTTACCGGTCCCCCGTTGCAAGCAACAGGATCGTTTAACAAGAAGGGGATGTCACCACCATGGAAGGACTTTTAGTGCAATGCTCGACCATAGTATAAGTGCCGAAGCACTCCCCCGCTTGACCCATTTAAGGGCAGGTTGAGATACGCTCAACCAGCGCGCAGAGTGATCCCACAACGTGGTCACTTTCCACTACCAGAAGTTAGAGAAGGCACTCTCTAGCAGGCTCGGATGAACCGCGTGGACCCAGCAAATGCGCTTCCAGCAGCGGGCTGGCTCCGGGTTAATTTCATATTGCGATTCTCCTCCCGCTCAACTCATGACCTCGGTCATTGGTATTATTGGTTTAAACCACGGCAAGCAATTGGTTCGGAAAGTAGCTTGCGCCCGTAGTTCAGTATTTCAACTCTAACGAGCTAGCGTGACTGATCGCACGCCCGATGGATCTAATGTCCATCTACTGATTCCTGTCCATTGCCTCAAGCACAGGGGTTTCAGTAACCCAGGTAACTTGCAGGCAATCCCGCAAGGGGAAAGGATCAGGATGGGTTGGGAGGGAATCCCCAACCTGGAGAGCCAGAGGCTGATTACACCCCGCAGGATGGGCAATGGCTTCGCCACAAGCCTACGCCAAAATTTCGCTAGTTGTTCAAGTAAAAGTGACACAACTAGATTTTACTTTCCACACAAGGACTCGTACATATCTTATTAGAAGATACGACTTTTCCAGTGCAGGGTCGCCCTTTTAGTCGCCTCCTACGACAGGGAGGGCATACCTTAGGCCTATTCTACACCGGGACCTACACGGAGTCCGGTGATGGACAGTGTTTTCTGTAACGATAGAACGCTGTCCGGAGGCCGGCAGTGCACTGAGAAGTGCACCATAGATGTTGACGCACCTTAATTAAAACAAAAATGAATTAATTAATTATATAAATGGCATATTAATTAAATATATATTCATTCTAATATCAACCAATATTAAATTTTGTCCATGTATAATTATAACTGCTAGAAGTTATTATAATTGATATTAAATATATTTCAACTTTTAATAAGAGGGAGACAATATTACCAAACAAATAATATGTAATTTTTTTTATAATTATTATATTTAATATTCTGCAAGAAGTAAAGATTTTTTTATAGAAGTTATAGTATTTTAACCCCTTCGGGTAGTTATCCTTGTACTTATATGAAAGTAGCCGGTAGCCTTGGAATATGTTGCCGTTATGTTTTGTGTGTGTGGTTTTTTTTTAGCGTAGGTTGTGGCTGTGCTTGCATTTCTTACACTCTTTATAAATCATCATAATTTGAATTTTGTTATTATATTTATAACTGAATCCGGCTTTAACTACATCGTTCAATTCTCATATTGTCATTTCTGCCGGATAATGGAGTGAGTTAATCCTGATTTCTTGTTTCTGTAGTATTGTTTAAATACATAGTGGTTTATTTTGAGGAGCATTTAGAATTTCTGTCACAATTGTTTTTAGATTAAAGTAAAAAACAAAACTTATTGGGGATCTGAATTTATTGAGTTTAATGAGGACCGGTCAAAAAACAAAAAACATTCACTTATGGCCAACATTTCAGCAGATATTTATAGTTATACATATTTAGTCTCTTTTAGAAAAAATAAAGGCTACTAGATGCTTGTGTTAAATCCATTAACAAAAACGTTTTGCAAAGCAAATGTACAGTCAATTTTATTGAAAAGTTACAAAATTATGCTATAAAATTTCCGAACATATGTTATAAGAACCTAAAAGAATTTAGGATCCAAGGGGAAAACCTAAGCGAAAATTATAATTATCTGAACAGACCTTGAAAGCTCTATTGGGTTCAGATGGAAGATTAACAGTGAGTTTAACGAAATAATTTTCTAAATTGTGTTCAAATATATAATACTTGAATTCGGCAATATCCATAATTAATTAGTGGATCCTCGAGAGTTCGACATGCATTCTAATAGCCTACTTCTTTTCCTTAACTCTGCTGACCGGATTCGGAGTTTCCTCAGTAACAACCACTCGGTATAGTATTTTATAGAAATCTTAAATGTGAAGGAACCTCTCTATATAAACTCTGAAATCGAATTAAGAGGAAAAGAAGCTTTGACGGCAGATATTAAAGAAAAGTATTCAACCTATCACGACAAAATAGCGTCTTAGGAAAGGGGAACTCAAAAGGGTTCTTTTTTTTAATTATATTTATACCCACCGCTGTAGCTTACACTCCTCCACAAGGTAGCGTCTAATTAGTGAAGTAGTGAGCCCAACCGTTGTAATTCACATTCCTCCGTTAGGCAGCGTTAAAGTAGTGAATTAGTGAAAATGGCAGCAAAGAGTGTAGAGAAGTCAAGTCATGTGGCGTGTTAGAATTTCAAACGAGTGACCGCCTCATATTGTGGCCCCCTCTAGGTCTCCCCTGATCTAAAGCCGTTTTTCTTGTGGAGCTTCATATTGGATATAGTGTCGTTCCACTGCTTTCGCATGATTTAGCCGAACTGAAAGGCTATCGCTCACGCATGCTTTGAATTTAATAGGCCCATGTTGGGCCAAGATGTGGCAAGAAGTAGATTATCGAGTTGATGTGTGCCGGCCACCCTTGGTGCACATATTGAAAATTTGTAGGTGTTAAAAAAAAAAATCAGTTCCTCTTTCCTATGTTGCTGGTTTCGCCGCCTTTACGTTTAATACTATTCTTGCAATAAATTTTGGGTTAACCATTTTGAAACGTCTCGTAATCTCCGTAATTTGTTATATTTGGGTTTAGAAGTAATTCAATTTTAACACCTTATTTTATACTCTAATCAAATACATGCTAAAAACTTTATTATAACGCTTTACTGAGGAAACTATAAATGATATTAAAGTAAAATAGTGTTAGAACTGTGGAATTCACAAATTATTACCACTCCATAGTTTGCAATAGTCTTCCATAATTAATAGAAGAATAGGATTCGTTTATAACCTATTTATGTTTTTAGTACCAAATAATAATGCCTAGATCAAACAATTAATAGTTAGATTGATTTCTTATTTTTAACTAATTAACTTCATTTTTTTTTTTATGGCACTACATAAATCCCTCGCTGTGCAAAGTAGAAAATAGTAATCATGCAATTTAAGCGTATTTAATAATTTATATTTTGTACAATTTCTTTACTAAATTATGTCAAGATGATATCACTTCTCAGGTTTACAAAATTTGTACTTTGCACTATTTATTCATTTCATGGAAAATAAAGTTAATTTAAATAATTCAATTAAATATTCTATATAATAATAATAATTAAATGAATAAATAAATAAATAAAATAATATGTATAATATTCTGTACATGCAAGCATTATTCAATAGTAATATTTATTGAAGTTCAAGGCTTAAAAAAAACAGAATAAAAACAACTTACCGTTAATTTAACTGTTGTACCTTTCACCACCAAATTTTATTGCAAATAACCTTTTGATAAATTGTAATAACAATAATAAGTGAAATAATTAACTTTAAATGTTATTATACATAATTATAATAAAAAAAAAGGATGTACGCAATATATTAAATCATATATGTATACATATATATATTTATATACGTACACGTATTTATAGGTGACCTAATTGTTTAACCAGTGTTTATAAAGGAAGAACTATGCATAGAGAGAGAGAGAGAGAGAGAGTGTGTGTGTGTGTGTGTCTATGTATGTACATACGTATATACATATGTCGGTTGTTGTCATATGAAGGTATAACAAATGAATTCTTATTTGACACATGCCATGAATGACGAATGATGTTAACACTATTCATCCGGTTTCCGTTATAAAATAATAATAATAATAATAATAACGATTGTTTCTAGACACAATAAAAACGGTGCATGAAGATAGAATGTATCTCTTCTAATGCTACAATGAACAATTTTTTTTTTATTATAATTTTCGATAAATTTATTTCTGTGTTTTTTGGGAGACAAAAAAATATTAATTTATTTATTTACTAATGATTTATTATTTATAATGTTCTTCTTTTTTCAATCCAGCATGCTATTTGTTAAAGATTTTAATTAAATACAGTTGAAAGTTTAAATTTGTATTTGGGGGTATCTTTGTAGCTTTGGTACAAGAGCTTCACCGTTTTAATAGCCCACTTAACACTTCTCACAATCAGTGTCAAAATTTATGCCTATTATAAAAAAGTGATAGACCGTGATTTGTTTACAGTATGGATAAAAAGTTGAAAGAAAATTATAGGCGTTACTTTCCAGAAAATCGCCTAAAAAAAAAAGAAAAATCTGATGTGAAACACTCACACTACTCTCTCTTATTCCAATAATACAATTTAATTTACAAATTTTTGAGGTTAAAATTGCAACGTTTACAATGTTTAATTCGGCTGGGTATAAAAAAGGCTTGTAACAGCAAGAGAGCAAACAGCAAAGAGAGCAATAGAATCTCAACCGCTCTCAAACAGCAAAGAGAGCATAAGAATCTCAACCGCTCTCAAACAGCAAAGAGAGCAAGAGAATTTCAACAGCAAGAGAGCAAACAGCAAATAGAGCAAGAGAATCTCAACCGCTCTCTCGGACTGGAGTGGGAGAAGCTTTATAAATATAGCGACGGACAGTCCATAAAACACGGTTAAAGACAGTTGAGAATTCACTTCAATACATCCAATCGCTAGGTATAATAGAGTTGATGAGGAGAGAAATTAGGTTAGATTAATTAGACGAGATATGAAAACACTGTTATAATATAGCTATAAGCTTACATAAACTGCACTGGACTTGTAATGATAAAGGGTGAGAGTAGAGTTAAGACACGATGTGATGTATATGGTTGAATCTGATAGATTCATGTCTAGGTTTCTCACTCGCTTATATATAGGTTCTCCCCACTCTAGCCTGCTTAAGTCATAGAGTACCGGAGAGAGTCTGTTTTCTCTCGGTCGGGCTTGTGTTCTCTCTCTTGCCGTTACACTAGGTGTCATTACTCTGACCACTCTATCTTAAACATTTCTTTATTGTAAAGTCCAGGCAGTCTGTCTCGACTTATTAATATATTAGTTAACCAGTGTTAACCAAGTATTATTTTTAATTCATCAACGACACAAATTCTCTCCATCCTACACATCCATTATAGGCTGGTAGATGATGTTTATTTGTGTGAAGTGCTCGGCCATCAAAACCAACTAAGCTTATGTAGTTTAAATTTAAACCTAACTGTGATAGACCTCAAAAATACAAAAAAAAAAAAAAAATTTTGTCAAAAATAATTTTTCAAATAAATATGATACGGTTTTATTTGTGCAGCAAGCATGCCAAATTTAAAGAATATGGTTGTAGCCGTTTTAGAGAAAATTCCAAAAATATTCACAAATCAATTCAAATAATGTCGCACTTCCGGTTAACCGATTTGATTCCAATTTGGAATTCTTATAAATGCTTGTAGTGTATATTAATATTGTATACGTTATTAAAACCATACATTATACTAAACTGGTACTTTAGCATATACTTTAGTGATAACGCTACTGTTCCCTCAGAACCCCCCAAAAACTAAATTTTTTCCCGGGAAAAAAATGTTTCAAATAAAAGTGATAAGTATTTTATGTAAATCGGGAAAAATATTCAGTAAAGTCGCCATTCCAGTTGGTGATAGATTTAGCAAGAAACGTTCGTGTCAGATGCGGTGTAGTAAGTATCGATCTAAATGGAAAATCGAGTTTGCGTTTCCTGCGATTTTTCATTTTTGAAATATTTGTTAACACACGCGCACACACATACACTTACACAAAAAACTCAATCTATCTCTAAAAACATCTTTTTTCATATTCACGAAATCCTAAAACACAGTTTCGAAAGTCTGTGACGATGATAACACTCCCTTTTACAGTAGTAAGAGAAAGTGTATATAAAAAATCAGGATTACTAATTAGTTGCTCTTTCTTTTGTTTCTTTTTTGGAAATGTGTAGGTTAATAATAAAATCCTGTTTATGTCTTCCTTCCCCCTCCCACTAATTTACATAGAATAGTTTTTATGTAGGTGTCACTTATTTTTAGGACCAATTATTTTTTTTTTTATTATTGTTCCTGATGATTAGTTTTTGAAAAATATAAATGAATATTTAATATATTATAATTTGATTTTTGAAAGAGCTGAAGATCTTAATTCATTAAGCTAATACATTTCTTCTGTTGAACTAAGGTAAATAGATATGAATGAATAATATAAGAGTTTCTTATATCGGTTTCTCCCAGGAATTTTAAATTAACATTAAATTGATATTATTGTTGTTAAATTAATATTATTTTGTTGTGGTGGTTGGTTCCGCAGAGCTGGAAAGCATCAGAGACATTTCCGTGGTAGCCTGCTTCATTTTGTGGTCATCGACCGGTTTCGGGCGTTCGCCCATCTTCAGGATGCGTTTTTTAGACAGTGTGACAACACAGACTCGCACAGAGCAAACTTAGTTTCACACTAACTGAGACGTATTTTTTAAAAACTACTAGGAGGAGTATTTTCCACTAATGAGGAGTATTTTAAAAAGACACCTCAGCTAGTGTGAAACTAAGTCTCTGTACCGCGGGCAGGGTCTGTGTTGGCACCACGTCTGAAAAACGCATCCTGAAGATGGGCGAACGCCCGAAACCGGTCGATGACCACAAAATGAAGCAGGCTACCACGGAAAATGTCTCTGATAATATTATTTTGTTAGATATTAAATTTCCGTTTGGAAAATGCTTTGGTTTAGAGAGTCTCAGGACTATGGTAGATGAATAAGTGGGAAAATCAAATGATTTCTTGTTATAGGAATATTTTCATCTTTCAAATTTCATAATTTAGGTGGGGGAGCATAATTTGCTAACAAAGGTAATACTTTCTCAGTAAAGATGAAATGGGCTTAAATTCCTGCTCAATTTTTTTCATCTAAAATTAACAGCAAGAGGATTTCAGAAAAGTTAGAAAAACAATTATATTTCAAATGGAAGGATGACTAATTTTAGACTGTTTATTTCTCTGATTGTATACCAAATTTTTATTGATTCTAGAAGCTAACACTTGTCTGACCGGTGATTTGAAGCCATAACTATTCCGCGGCACCGTCTGTATTTCTGTAATCGAATGCCACTTTATATATACAGATATAAATTGCTAGGTATGGTGGAGTAACTATGGCATATTTAAAAGAAAACTCCCAACAGAAATATACACGATACAGACTTCCAAAGAGACAATAACAAGTGCTGTAGTGGTGGAATTTCTGAAGGAACTGTAGATCTGGTTACGTTCGGTGGGCGTCTAAGGGTCCAATCTCCATTGTATATCCTTTTGTAGTGGTTGAATTTTGATATAGTACGTGAGTGTTGTAAGGAAGGGATTGGTAGGGTGAATTCCAACAGAAATAATCGATTTGAGTACTATTTCGGCTTGCGTGCTTTGTCTTATTGGTAGTCTAATATCAGACTCATACCTGACTGTTATCAGTGGAACTAAAATTACTGGGATAATCAGCCAATCAGACAGTGTATCTTCAAATAAATCGTCCAAAATGTCTTCTCTACTGTGATGAACTTTTCTTCTTTTTTTTTTTTTAAATGTGCTGCACTAAAATATGGTCAGAAGAATCAAAACTTTTGTATTTATGAATCCTGCTTGAACAAAAGGGATTGTCAGCAGTAAGAGATAAACGTTCCATAAACTTCTACCTTCCCGTCTTTGAAAAGTTTGCTATAACTGTAAATTTGTGTTGTATCATACAATTGAGGTTACTTATAAGTAAACTGTATAGTAGAACGCTGTTATAAAGTCCAGTCTTAAGTTATTAGGTTTAGAAACTTTGAAAACTATGTAAATGTAAACATGAGGAAACTCGTGTAACAGTCAGCAGCGTTGAACCATGAGTTCACGAGTTAACTTGAGGCCAATCACATGAGTTTTCTAGACATTCTACAATTCACGATTTTTCTAAATTCACAACATTTTACTTGCCTACTATTGCTTATGTTAGAGGAGAGCAGTTTTCCGTAAAGATTTTCTAAAGCAGTGTGCTTGCATGAGAGGGAAAGAGAGTGAATAAGAGAGCTGGTAGAACAATCATTGGCAGAAAGGTGGCAGCTGCAACTGTACCCTTGACCAGATGTCATACCATTTGTCACCATCCAAGTCTTAATGGCATCGTATCCATTTTTGTCTCTTTGCCGTTTTCAGCAAATGCTCTTTCTCCCTTAAACTCCATCTCTCTCTCCCTATCACTTTCTGCCAATAACTGGGAGAGGATTCATTAATTGAAATAAAAGTGCCATAAAAGTTGATGCCGCTAAATTAATATCGCCTATTAATGCTATAGATCTATCCATTTGGCACGCTTCTCTTAATATGTTTATTGTATTATTGCTTTTGATAATTAACTGTACGATCGAATTATACTAGGAGGCACAGTCTAGATAGTTTATACAGAAATGAGGTCATGATGATGCCTCAACACTATTATCATAATATAGACTAGATATAAATTTTAATTTGCTTTTATTACTGGTGAGAGAGGTAGCGTTGTGATCGCGTCAGATTTTCGACATTGACTTTTTCATCGAAAATAGGGGACCTGTTTTGGGGTCCCCCTGAGCACCCCCTGTGTGTGTGTGAACAAAATATCTCAAGAATGAAAACCCGCAGGAAGGTCTGACGGGCAAAACCCACCAATCAAAAGTGCAACTTTACTGAATTTTTTTCGCGTTATTCTGCGAAACGGCTGCAACGATTTTCTTTAAACTTTGCGTATTAGCACACATGAATATTTATCACTTTTATGTGAAATATTTTATAGGGAAACTGACTTTTTTGGGTTCTGGAGGTGGGGGAGGAACAGTTAAGCTTGTCTGTAAATTACCATTCCAGTATGGTTTTTATCTCCTACCTAATATACATTAGAGACATTGCTAGACCTCCAAATTTGTAGAAAATCGGTCAACCGCAACTGCGACTTCACCGAGTAGGTTTCTAAGATTTTGGGGATTTTCTCGAATAAAATATGCTGATTGTAAAAATATAAACCTATCACTTTTATTTGAAACATTTAAAAAACAAAAAAATTATTTTCCTAATGCGGGAATTTGTAGCGTTAAATTTCAAATGTTATATACAGTTGGTTC
Source organism: Triatoma infestans (assembly GCA_011037195.1). Classification (NCBI taxonomy): domain Eukaryota; kingdom Metazoa; phylum Arthropoda; class Insecta; order Hemiptera; family Reduviidae; genus Triatoma; species Triatoma infestans. Next base: position 11,840 of record JAAEAF010014481.1, on the reverse strand, counting down.
ATTGGTTTTGGTGCGCTCTACTGGACTACAATATAATCACTTCTCTAGGGGTAGGTTGGTACTTATCCCCCCACCACCTCTATATTTATGTGTTAGAACAAATGAGTAAAATTTGACTTAAAGTTACTTTGTCACTTTATATATGTATAATTGTATTAACAGGAGTAAGAGAAAGTCGTGTGAGTGTTTCACACCAGATTTTTTTCCATACTTTTATGTTGCTCTTCTATTTCAGCGTGTTGTCTTTTATTTGTGAATCGTTCGCTATCAAGTATCAAGTATATATGTTTTTATAAAGTATTACCTTGATAAAAGTCTTAGAGCGTTGAAAATATCCATACGCAAACAACTTTCATGTTTATAAAATCGAATCTTTCTGGAACTAATCGCTCCATTATGAGAGCACGCGCTGAATAAAATCAAACCTTGCCTTTGTCCTTCTTTTCTTTTTTTTTTACGTGAACAAAAGCCAAAAAAAAAAACATGCTTACTTTTTATTTCTTTAATTTTATTGGTATTTTTATTTTCTAGTTATTTATCTTTAAAATGAAGATTTTTTTTTATGATTAAAACATGTCATAGCGAAGAACATAAAAAGCTTTTCTTCTCTTATCATTATTTCTCAAATTCCAAATGAAAATTTTTCTAATTGATCTTAGTATATTGTAACGTTTTTCCCTCTAGACTAGCTATTGCAACTAGTTTTAACTGGGTACGTACAGATAAAATACTCTAAACTTCAATAAAGAAAACACCAATTTATTGTTATACACAACAAATTACAAAATACAACACTTGATAATAATTACTTCACAGTTTAAACAACAAAAGTTCACTTTGTTCAGTTTTTATACACTTTTCACAAACTAGTGACTTCGTTTGTAACTGGGAAACTCTCTCAACTCTCTGCGGTCCCACTATTTATACCGGTGGAGAATCTTCTAGAACTTCCTCGATTCTTCTACAAAGAACTAGAGGAGTGCGTCGCCAGCGCTTCCTAGCAGCCACTAGGAGAACTTGAGGTTCCTACTTCCTCTCCTAGATGGCACCACTGGCTGCGTTACAATATTATATGTGGTAGAAACGAATAATTGGACATAATAGACGAATTCGAAGAGTCACAGCTTCGTAGAACCTCTTAAAAGTTCAACTTTCTCAGAAAAAAATTTCAGATAAAAATGATAGCACGCTTATAGAAAGTAGCACACATTTTTTAATTAAGGCGCATCAACATCTGAAGCTTTTAAAGCCCGGATCATTCTCAGTGGGCGGCCAGCTTCCATGTTTCCACGTAACAAGCACACTACCCTTCTCCGGACGCTGAACTGGAGAGGCTTCTAGGGCAAGAAAAGTTGATGCTGTTTGAGCGGAGTTTCATTTTTTGAGATATTTTGTTTACACAAAACACAATTCGCTAAAGACCGCTTTTAGGGATTCAAGGAAACTCATAATATTATGATTCAGATGAAAAATAATTTCAAAAATTTATATGGTCGTAGTAGTGTTTTACTTTCTCTTACTCCTGGTAAGAGGAAGTATTGTAATCGTGTCAAATTTTCGATATCGAGTTTTCACCGGAAATAACCGTTTTGAGGTCCTTTGAGTCCAAAAAAGTGGTTCTTAGTGGTGTGTGTGTGTGTGTGTTTATGTATGTATGTGAACAGCATAGCTCAAAAACGAAAAACCTAAGAAAGTTGAAACTTGATGTTACGTGTAGGTATCACCATGGGATCTGCGGTGCGTTATCTGTCAAAAATCCTCAACGTGAAGTACCACTTTACAATTTTTTTTTTTTCACTTTTTTGCGATTTTCTCAAAAATGGCTCGGACGATTTTCTTGAAACATTTTATATAAACTAAATATGCAAAGATCTACATCTTTTAATTAAAATATTTCTCTGGGAAAATTCATTTAAGGGCACTTTTAGGGGCGAGGTGGGGTTACACATCCCTCTAAAATGGTATCATAGTTGATCATCCAAACAAATTAATTAGAAATAAATAGATGGTCAAAATTCGATGTTTTAAGAAAATTAGTTAGCCGGAAGTGCGCTTTTATTGACCTGCTTTTTTCTGTTTTCGACGAATTTCGTTATATTTGGTACACAAACTATAACATTTGTCTATTATAATTTTGAGAACAGGAGTAAGAGAAAGTAGTGTGAGAGTTTCACACCAGATTTTTTTTTTTCTTGCAGATACAAGTGAAAGTAAAAAAAAGTTGATGGAATCTTCAACAAATCATCAAAATCGTAATGATGATATTTTTTGCAGTAGTTATGTATACGTACATTTAAAGAATTCTTGTGTTTACAAAAACATTAATTTTTTTATTTCTGAACACTCAGCGCCTACCCCTTTATGTGGCATGCAGAGCACAAATAATTTAAACTATTCAGGCTAGATGTAATCGTTTACTTTGGCAATCATTCAAAATTCAGTCTCAGATACGTATCATTCTCCTATCATCATAATAATAATACAAGTGTTCCCCTTATTGCAAACTTTTCTCTTTGGAGATCCACAGACCTTTCACATCTTAATGTTTTTTTTTTTTCACTTTTATAAAAAAGAAAACACAAGAACATTAATAATAATATTTGCTGGTGAACTTCATTTCACGTCAAATAAGTTTTTACTTCCTCATGTGTTATTCGTGATGCATACATACATTATAATACTAATAATTTCAGTTGATTGTTTTGTTGAAAGTAAGCATTATTTATGCTTAATAATTATATAGTTCATCTTAAACTAAATATCACTTTCGAGTTTTATTAAAAAAATTAAATTGGATATATAATTGCAAGACAATTTTTGTTTATTGTTAGTTGCAATAATTTTTGTTTTGTTTTTGTTTTTTGTTTAGTTGCATGTTTTTTTGTATCTAATCGTTTTTTATGTTATTATATCTTACATTTATTATATTATACGTTTAAAAAGTATTCCATATAATACATTACTTTCTTAATGAAAGTTTAAAACTTGTTTTGCATTGAGTTTGATTATATAGTTATTAGAAAGGTTGTGAGATTTTTAATGCTATTATCCTGGAAGTTTATATGAATATGTCAAATTTTAGAAATTGAATTATCACAGCATACACACGTTTTGAGTTCCCCGAGTACGAAAAGGTGGTTTTTAAAAATTGATGTGTGTGTGCGTCGTCAGCGTAACTTAAAAGCAGAAAATTACCGGAAGCTGAAACTTGGTATTTATCATGTGTGTTATTTAGGTTCTATCATGGGATGCGGCAATATGGTTTTGGTGATAATCGGTCGACCGGATGTACCACTTTCTTCAGTAGATTTTTCAGTTTTTTTGTGATTTTTTTCGAAAACCGCTTTAACGATTTGTCTTTAAACTCGGTATATCAACTAATCATATAAAGAGCTACAACATTTTTTTGAAACATTTTTCTGGGAAACTTCATTTAAGGGGCGTTCTCTGGGGATTTTGTGTATAATATTCATAAAAAATTTAATGTTAGACCAAAATTACAAGCTTAAAAATTAATCGGTTGCATATACATATATATATTTTCAGTAATATATAAAAATTTTAACTAGGTAATATCCGCATAAATAAACACTATTTATTGTTAACTTTTATGTTTAAGTAGGTATTAATCGTATAAATAAATAATAAATCATATAGGGAAGGGAATATTATACCCTAGTGGTTAGCGCACTGGACTCCATGAGCAGGTTCGGATGTTTTTTTCCTAGGAGCCTCTACAGCTCCCTGTCCAGTAATGGGCAGTGTTGTCTCTAACGAGAGAACACTGTCCGGAGGCTGGCAGTGCACTCAGAAGGCTCCGTGCGCCAATGACCACAGATATTGGCGCCCTTTAAAAAAACGCCCCTTAAATTAGAAAAAATAAAAAAAATCATAAATCAAAACTACGCTAATAATTGCATTAGTAAGAGACAGTCTTGTGAGTGTTTCATACCAGATTTTTTCGTACTTTCTCTTACTCCTAGTTTTTGTTGTATTTTTATATTTCATATTTTAAGCTGCCACTCCACTATATATTAGATGAAAAAAAAAATTCTTATTTAAATTGAAGTACAGGAAGATGATGACATATTGACTTGGAGAGCGATTAGAGTGATAGTTTTGTTCGATCATAACTTCTTGATGAATTACCTTTAAAAACTGCCTTTTTTATATGTGATTCAAAATTGATTGTAATGCATGGTTTGTGAAGCTCTTTTTATGTAGAAATTCTGTGCCTTCCGTTTCCTTAGTATTTAGACGGAGCTTGTCTTTAGAGTGATAATGTATCAATGACGTTGTTTGTGGCCGTTGTAGTGATTATATTGAGTGTGCCAGTGTTGCAGTAATGTGGTGGTGGTGGTGGTGGTGGTGGTGTTTTGACGTATGAGGGATGTTTCCACTATAGTAACTTGAAAAAATTATAATAAGTTTTTCAATCGGTTAAAAATTTATTTTTATTTCCGCATCTAGTATTGCTCATAATATCCGTTCATGTATATCCGACAACTCATTGTCTGCGGGTAATTTCTAACGTAGTCTCATTGAATAAGCTACTAAATCAAATATTAGTAAAGCTTTGTTCTTAAAATGGTTAATGCACATTGTTTTATAATGTACCGTTACATATAATAAACAATACTTTCTTGTAGGTCAAACTTATTATTAGTATGCAACTGGTAACATAATAAAGTTTATAGATGTAGGATATAAAACTGACGAAGACTTATTTGCATAAAAAGTAGTTGTAAAGATGGTTTTAATTTAACATGACCAGACTTGAAAGTCAGACTGATTATATATCGTAAACATGAAACATTACTCTCGAGATGACCTTCATCAAGCGTTTTATTTCTTTTTATACCTATGTATATAAATATATATATATCTTTGTGAATAGCTATATAAAAGAAAATCCTAATTTCATCTTATACCAATTTATTCCTCTTTCATTTCCTTTTTTGCATTCAAAATTCCTTTATTTTTCTCAGTATCATTATTTTCTTCAGCGCTGTTTAGTTGTTTGCATTAATCTGCTCTATTACTTCATGTATGACTCCATTGTTGATGTATACAACTACTCGTATATCTATCTATACATAATTCTATTCAACAATTTAAATGTGTTTTCACTTTATATACTATATGTACACAGGTGTATGTATACAAAATTTCTATCTTGAACGCTTCCATTACTCTAAATCATTCTGTAAACATTTATAATGTTTATATAACAAAAATGTTTACCTATTTACCTATATATTAAAACATCCATCTGTCAGTCAGTAATCCTTGGTCTGTCAATTAAATCTTTCACTGAATTCCTTCTTCCTTGTTCATTTATTCCATTATCTCGCATACGAATTGATTCCCCTTTTTTTAAAATGCATTGCTCAAGTATAATGAGAAATCCTATCTAAAAAAAGATTCATTTATTTACTAATATATTCGTAGGTTACAATATAGCAATCATTTTTCTAAAACTATAATCTCTGAACAATTTTTTTTTCTCAAACAATATCATAGATTTGTTTCGCGAAAAAAGGCAATTGTTACACTAGAAGATTTCAGTTAATAAAAAAACTACATAAACGATGAAAGCAGTGATGTGTTCACAATTTTCCTGTGCGAAATCTCTCTAATCTATTATAATTTTCTTGTCCTTTTCTTGAACCGGGATTTTTTGAACGGTAACAGTTTATTATGCATATAGCAATTTATCTTGGCTATTTTTATTTTCATCCAACATCTTTTACAGAATTTCTTCCACTTAATATTTTATAGAGGATGTGTGGCGATTGTGCCAAATTTTCGATAGATTAAAATCTCTGGTCAATTACCGCAAGCTTCGTAGCCTGGCTAGCTCTCCATCCAAATTCTTTAGTGCCACAATTTGCCTCTCTCAGCTACCTGATATCTTGCTCGTCGCTTGAAGCGGAATTGTTCTAGAGTAAGAGTGTTTTAAATAAAAAAATTGGAGAGTTTCACAAATGGGTGATTTCTCTTACAATCAGTGTAACACGCGAATTCATTCCCATATCACAAAATTATTAAAATTTCATTGATGTAGTCGTAAATATTATGTAACTAATATTTGCACCTCCCTCTCCCTGAAAACCCTCTTAAATATATATTCTCGGAAAAAATCAAACAAAAAGTGGTAGACCTTTGTATATATAGATAGTATACCAAGTTTAATGAAACCTGTTAGTTAGGGTGGCTGGCAAGTCCTGGGGATGTCCTCCTCGCATTATTATCTGGATGTTCACCATGATGGTGAGACTTATCATCACCTACGGCGCCGTAGCGTGGTATAGCAGAACAAAGCTCGAGAAGTTCAAGAAGATTCTTGACAAAGTACAGTGCCTTGAGTGTCTATGCACGACGGGAGCAATGAGGACGTGTCTCACGGCCGGGATTGAGGTCATTCTCAATCTCACACCGCTCCACCTAGTGGTGGAAAGGGTGGCGAAGGGAGCTCTCCTCAGAATCTCTAGGGAGGGCATGGGGGGGACATGGGCTAAGCTCTAAGGAACGGACTTTCCTTCTGTCGGCTCCCTCCCCTGGATTCTTCCTAGAGATAGTATGACTAAGAAATATAGTTTCTTTAGAAATTTGTCTATGAAGCTAAGTACGAAAAGGGAGTGGAGCGAAGGATCCTCTCTGGCTATTATAGCAAGTATGCCTCTAAGTAATATACAGATGGGTCTAAGATCCTCGAAGGAACCGGGGCAGGAGTGTTTGGGCTTAGAACCAAACACTCGGAACCCATGGGTAGGTTTCCTAGCATCTTCAGTTGAACCTTGACAGAGGATATCGGAATCAGGAGATAGTTATCCTATCCGATAGTCAGGCGGCCATTTAAGCACTGAGTTCTTATGTTATCAGTTTTAAAGTGGTATGGGTAAGCTCAATGGCCTAGGCAGAAGAAATAAAGTTACCCTTTATACCCGAGACATGTCGGCGTGGCAGGTAATGAGATAGCAACACCCTGGCAAAAGAAGGCGCTGTATCTCCTCTCATTTGGCCAGAGCCCTTTTGTGGAGTCAGCGACCGAGTACTCTTAGAAGAAATCAAGAAGGAGGAGGTGGTGAAAAGAGCTCGTCTCTGGAACACCATCCCGGGACTGAGGCAGGCCAAGGTTTGTCTGGGTGGTTATAACCAGGAAAGGTCAAAAGCCTGCATCAGTCTGAGTAAGAAGGGGATCCGTATTCTTACGGGATGCCTTACGGGCCATTGCAGACTCAGGGAACGCCTGAGGAAGCTTGGCCTATAAGATGATGGCACATGCAGATTCTGTGGAGAGATGGAGGAAGCTCGGATACTGTTCTCACAGACTGTGATGCCGTCTTTCAAAGAAGATTTAGTAGTCTGGGCCGTTACCAGATAGGGCAGGAGGAAATGCCCACCCTAGAACCTTCCAGGATTCTGGGATTCCTTAGGGAGCTCAACCTGGAGAGGGTGCTGTAGATTAGCACCAGAGGGGGTACAATAAATCAAAAAAATAATGGTCGCAGTACAGAACCCTCAAATATATATATTTATAGTGTACCAAGTTTAATAAAACCTGTTAGTGTTTTTATGGAGGAAATCGCGGAAAACTAAAAAACAAAACTGTTCCGTAAAGTCGCATTTCCGGTCAACCAATTTTGCTCATACGCGGAATTTTACATTTATAACATTTTCCTTAGAAAATTGATTTCTGGAGTATTCTAAGTGACGTAGATTACTTTCGCAAACTATACTTTTTAATGAGTAAAATATATTTTGTTCTATAAGTAAATCCCCCCGAATAAAATAAAAAGTATTATTATTATCAATGAGAATTCCCTGGAATCAATAAAAGAAGCCATTAGATAAAAAGGCAGATAGAAAGGAATATTCCTGGTATCCCTTTTATTACCTGAAGGGCGAGGATATTGAAGGGAGAGAGAGCCCCCGATACGTATAAGTAAGAGATATTCCATGATACAGGTGTGCCTAATCGAACTTATATTGGGTGTAATAAAAAAATAAAAAATGCATTGTTGTTTAGCGTTTGCTGAGGAAGGGAGCCACACTTTTCCGTTCTTTTCCACAATACTTGTGTGGATATTTCCATGCAGTTCCACCACTTGGAATGTTCTTTCCCTTTTTTTTCTTTTCCATATTTATTGCGTCTGTTATAATTGTTTTATATGTATGTTTGATGTGCTTATTCTAGATTAAAGAGACATAGACGGTAACAGCCATATTGTGTTCGAGGAAGTATTTGATATTTAATAGTTTCGAGGCAGACTGCATCGTGCTACGGAAGTAGCCAGTATATCTTTTAGTGAGAAAACGTATATATTCGCTCTGCTATGTAGGATGGAAGTGAGTGCTAGCGATAGGTGCTTGGGAAAGTTGGACCTCGCTTTGTCGAAAATTATGGACAAACAAGGAATATTACTTGATCAGCCAGTAGCATATCTGGCATTGAGCTCAGCATATATGACTCCATACATCACTTGAGGTGTTCCTCCTCCCCGGATTCTGCCGAGGTTCGTTAGAATGCTACATTTCGCCTGTTGATCATATTTGGGTATGCAGCTCGAATTGCATTAATTGGTTGCTGACCAGCAGTACACCGCGCTGTTTCTACGGTAGCAAACAAACAAAACGACGAAATGAAACAACAGTCTTATCCTTTACTGGTCCGCGCTGCACCAAATGACTATTTTGCGAAAGGCGGACATGGGATAAAAAAAATATATATGAATAATTTTGGGGCCACATCTTGAATATTTCTTCTTTAACGTATCAAATTTTCGATTTCCAGTTTTAACCGGAAATACAAGTTTTAATGTACTTTGAGTTCAAAAAATTGGTTTCTAGAAAGTGGTTTGCGTGTCTGTGTCTGCGATATGTGTGTCTGTCTGAGAGAACCTCAAAACATGTATTCCAGTTAAAACTCAATTTCGATGATTTGACATGGTTGCAATAGTTTCTCTTACTAAGTAGGAGTAATAGAAAGTAAAAAAAAAAATGCGTTTTTACAGAACTGTAGTTTAGGGCCTTTAGGGTGGTCTCCACAAACTACGGACCTGAATCACAAAGAAAATTATGGAGGTTATGTATTCAAAAATTCCGCTAGAAAAATGTCATAATAAACAGGAGTTTTTACTGGAACTCTGATTGATCAAAATTATCTAAAGAAACTTGTAGAAAGTATGCCCCGACGATTAGAAGCTGTAATAAATCAAGAGGGTATAAAACTAAATATTTAATTACTCATATTGTACAATTAATTTTGTTTACCTTTCATGTAATATTTTATCAAATGATATAAAAAGTATATTGCACTACTTATAGCAACTGATATTATCGCTTATTTAATTAAATTAGTCTGAGTAAATTAAAATTTTCAATAATTAAATTCTTTATTTAATATATTTGTTAAATTACTTTGATTTTTCATTAATCATTATACCTGTCCCATGTTCTTTCATAACATTCTATGTTGTTTTGTATGTCACAAGAAACTTTAAAAACCTAAACATGACAGCTACCACTCCACTGTACGATGTCTCGCAGCTATTATAATCAGCTGTTAAAAAAAAAAAAAAAACATTCCGTTGATAATCTTTTTTAATTACCAATTTTAAATTATACTATGTTTGTTAATTTTATTCTAGAGATGTTAACCCATTTAACAATCTATACTAACTGTATCACAGTTATTAATTAATAAAAAAATATCCAGTTCGTTTAGAAAGATCGAGAAAAGCGTTTGAGGTAATGTATCTCTGGTATACGCAGATGAATACTGTACTTTCGAAAACATTGGTGGACGCTCAAAGAAAATTAAACGTATTTGAAAAATACTGTAAAGCTAACAGCCTAGTTACTGAATATCGTTAAAACAATTTACAAGAGAAGTCATGGCTGATCTCCTAAGCCGCAGCTTTTTAATCATCCAGTAGAAGTTCTTTATTCGTTTCGATACTTAGGATTACTATTCTCAAACTCTAGCCTTTTTAGTTTAGCTTCTAAAGATGTGATCAATAAAGCCACTGTGGCATTTGTAGTTGTAAAAAATATATTTAAAAAAGCCCATTTTACCTCCTGGAAAGCCCAGCTCAATAAACTCTTTGACTCCATTATTTAGTCTATTTTAATTGACTAGGTTATGAAACCTGGGCCTTGAAATATACAGAAGACCTTGTGCAGTCGATATTTTTCAAATCTGGTCTGTACTTGGGGCCACGAAAGACCGCAAACTATATCTTAGGTCTAGATATTGCAAGAATTAAATTAAAATTTAATGTATGTAAAGGCGCTCTTAATTGGTGGATAAAAATATTAAAGATAAACAACAACAGGTTGCCAAAACTTTGTTTTAACTGGTTATTATTTTTAGAGAAATATGGATGAATTTACGGTATAATTGGGTGGGACAGTTCAAGCAGTCAATTTCTGAGATAGGCTATGACTTTATGTGGCAATCTTAAAGATGTAAGTCAAATTATTAAACTTAAAAAAGAAATACTAAAGAAATTTGAAAACAAGCTGATTGAGCTGGATTTGTCAAGATTACGAAATACATCATATACCACTTTGCTCTATCAGATTAATTTTTATGAAATCAATCATACTTACATTTAGAATTATACTTAGAATTATTAGTCAACTCCGTATTTCTTCTATAAATGAAAACGGCCTATTTGTTTCAATAAAACTAAACATATAATAAATTTTACAGAAAAATGTAAGCTATGTAATTTAGATTCGCTAGAAACGTTAGATCATGTATTTTCTTACTGTTTGTCCGTTGTATAGTTTATTAAGAGAAAAATTACTGAGTAACAGTCATCCCAATTTGAACCTTATTTTATGTCAATTAAATAATGAACAGTTCAGCAATGTTTACCCCTTTATAATGTGTGGTGTTCTAGGCTAAGGGCTTTATTTTTTTTTTCAATTTTTAAATCAGAAATTATTTTAAATTATGTTATATAATCAATACTAGTCTCAATTTTTATTTATTGTATTTACACATTTTTCAATTAGTTGTTTACTTTCTTTTTCTGTTTTCTGATTTCTATGCCCTTATTTCATTGTAAATACATGTTTATTGCAGGTCAAACTCTTCATTGTGTATATTACAGTTTATAAAGAAAAAATGAAAAAAAAATAATAATAATTTTACACTTATCGTAAACTTGGGGAATTTTATTTTTTTTTGGGTTGAAGTTGGTAACATTTCATACATAAATGCCTATAAAAATAGTACTGATCTATTAATTGAAAAAGATGGGACTCTATAATCCGAAAATTTAAATGAATACATCGTATAATCCATTAACTCTCATAATATGTATATTCACATTTTCTGTCAAAGAGATTAATTGACAATTTGAATGACATGGAAAAAAAGAGCCTAAGAGAAAGAAATTATGAAAATATATTCTGACAACATTAAAGTTTACAAATGAATAATATTTCAGAGAAGAGAGACAGAGTGAGAGAGAGAGAGAGAGAAAGCGAGTGAGTGAGAATTGAAATTTTAATTACTCTTTTATTTTCCAAGAGGCGATGGAGATTTTTCATCGGAGATTTTTTCCAGCAGTACCATCCAACTTTTATAAATTATATTGTCAAAATAAAATGGCATTGTTATAAAAGAGATGTAAGAACAGGGAACAAGTAGCGTAGACACTTAAGTACTTTGGGGATTTTAAATCTGCCCAAGCTTAGAAAGCGTGGGCGGCCTATATTTCTATTGTATCATAACGTTTCTCAGTAAAATATAGAGGTCTCAGTTGGATCGTTAGTTGAGATAAGATTTCTTTTTATTTGCTTTTCGCTTACTAAGCCGAGCA